>JAGFNQ010002428.1:0-71598 GCA_024364735.1 Boesenbergia rotunda
AAAATCCTTATTCAATAACATTAAAAAATAATAATAATTTTACGTCAAAATAGTTATTTTTTATTTTTTTACCGTGATTTTAACCCAAAAAAATCATTATCTGTTAAGTATTTTTTAAAATAAAGATAACTATTTATTAAAAAAACATTATATTAGCGATTTTTTGAGGACTACACTAACGAATTTTGAAAACTATTATTTATGAATATTTTTTTTAACTAAGATAAAAATTGTTGTCTATAAATATTTTTTTTAATTAAGAGAATGATTTTTAATAAGTGTTAATTGGAGAAAACTCCCCAATCCCAAACTGACCTTTGCATGCACTCCCCACTTGATAAATTCTTTACATTCACTCCCTGATGGATTGAGTATAAAAGAGTGAAAATTCAGTATACATTATAAAGATTTGAGTATAAATTATTTGAGATTAAGTACTAATTTAAGAAATTTGAGTACAAAGTTTCGATGACCCCCATGTGAAAATCTTGATGTGGTGAGTATAAAAGAGTGAAAACTCAGTATATATTATAAAGATTTGAGTATAAATTGTTTAAGATTGAGTACTAATTTAAGAAATTTGAGTATAAAATTTCGGTGACCTCTCATGTGAAAATCTTGATGTGGTGGATGCAACCTCAGATACTCAAATTTCTAAATTTTATACTCAAATTTTTTCAAATAATACTCAATTTAAATCAATTCATACTTAAATTTTAATAATATATACTGAAATTTTTACTATATACTAAAACAATGTATACTCAATTTTTTTCATATAATACTCAAATTTCTTAAATTAGTACTAAATCTCAAAAAATTTATACTGAATTTTTACTTTTTTATACTGATAAAAAAAATAACACATAAAATTGTCTTGTCAATCCCATCAGGAAGTGCATGCAAAGAAATTTTTGGTTGGGGAGTACATGCAAAGCCGAGTTTGATGTTTGGGAGTTTTTTCAAATTTTCTCTTTTAATAATCGTTGTCTTTTTTTTATTTTTTTTTTAACTCGTCGCTCCTTCCTTCGCCTCATTTCCCTGCAGAACCACCCGTTCTCGACAGTCGTCCTTGTCAGTCATCATCGACTCCACAATCCGATCCGTGCTCTCATGTCCACCGTTCAGCGGGTTCCTATCCTCTGCCGGTCCGCCGCCGCGCTCTTCCCCAGTCTGCGCCTCGGGACGATTATTTAACAACTGGCATTTTCTTTTTTCACTTTGATTTCTTCTTTTTCTCGCGAGGCTCCTCTCTAGGGCTTTGACCCGAAGCTAATTCGGGAAGTTTCGGAGTCCAGGTGAGTTAGTTCAAGTTGTCCGCTACCTTGAGGTGGGCGCTTTGGACTCATACCAGTGAGTTTCCTGTTTTGCATCAGCAGATCTCCTCTTGACAGAGAAAAGATGTGTTTTTGTTCCGGTGTTCACCGATTTCTTCTGCTTCCCTGAGCTTTACGTGGAGGCTTTCGCATGGCGAAAGTTAGGGTTTTCTCGATGCAGGATTTTCTTGTTTGAGTGCTAAAGGTTGGAATTTTGGGGCTGCTTCTTGCTCTTTTCCACCTGGTCCGGGTTCGGAGCAAGTTAAAAAGGGCTTGATTTGCTGAGCTTGGAGAAGTAAAATGGTGGAAACTATGGATGCTAATAGCTGGCAGGAGATGCTGCGGAAGATATTGCCTCCAGGAACCCCCATTCCGGAGGCTCCAGCCAACCTCGATTACTCCATTGCCATCGAGTACGATGGGCCGCCAGTCTCTTATGAGCTTCTGAGGGTTAACCTGGTGGATGTAATCCCTACGGCTGAGACTGCATCTGGCTCGCATAGGTTTCTGAACAGCACTGCTCCACCCATGGCCGATCCAATTCTTTTGCCTGTTTCTCGGATCGCCCGGTGTGCTGACCCTTCACCCTGAAGCCCCAGGCCACTGGAATCTCCGAGTATGTGGATTACGTCTTGCAGAACCTAAAATGGCGGAGGATGCTCTCGGGAAGAGGAATGCCGTCAAGACCAAGTCGCTCCTCTCCCATAATAGGAAAAAGAGAGGGAGAGAGAAATTCTTTATGAAGGTTCAATTAGGGTTTAAAAGGGGTAGAAAATTTGGAAATTTTCGTCTTCTAACCAGCTTTTTTTAGCCTGCAGGCCATTGATCTTCAGCCTTGTGCATCTCATATACAAATGTAGGTTTGTGTATATTGAGATGGTCCTACGAACTATAATTCATTGTCGCTCAACCATTTTGGTGCATTTCTTTACTTCTTTGTTGATCAGAATTTGATGTATTCTTTACTTAGGTCTTCAGCGAGATTGAAAATGGGAGATCAAATTGGTGCTCTTAAAGATGCTAAAAGAGCTTCTCTTTTACCTCCTCCTAACTTCTCACGGGTAAATATATATGTGTTTGACTGGATAATATGTTTAAACATCACTTTTTTAACTTAATATGATGTCTTGTATAATTTCTCTTGTGAAAGTTTTCTGTAAGTGTAAACTTATGATTTTTCTGATTTCAGAATTTTAAGACTTGTTCTTTACAATCATCAATCAGTTAAGTAAGTCTTCTCATTGTAATATGATTCCATGGCTAACTTATGTGAAATGCACCAATAGTACTTCAAAACCATTCGCTAGTTTTAATCTATTTTAGCTTGCTCTTGTATTCTTTCAATATGTAAAATAATACACGCTAACATAATATGTTTTAACTTTTTTCTATATCAATAACGAGCTGGACTTCTGACAATTGCCCATCGAGCTTGAAGCATCCCAAATGCTCGTTCAATATTTTTCCTTGCAACCTCTTATCTTTTCTTAAACAATCTCCTCTTGGGATCTTCCGGACAAGGAAAGGTCTTCACGAAAGTAGTCCATTCTGAATATATTTCATCTGTTAGATAATATCCCTTCTTATATTGAGTGTCGTTGACCGTGAAATTAATCTCCGAGACATTTTCTTACAAGACGTTATTGAATATGGGAGATTCATACAACACATTAAGATCATTACGTGAGCCTGCGACACCAAAGAATGCATGTCATATCCACAAATCTTGAGACGCGACCGCTTCAAGCACGATTGTTGGTGATCCATGTCCTCTTGTAAATTGGTCTTTCCAAGCAACTGGACAATTTTTTCATTCCCAATGCATGCAATTAAGGCTGCCTAACATTAAAGGGAAGTCGTGCCTCTCATCATGCAATTGAAGAAGACGTTGAACATCACAACATTTGGTCTTTTCAAGTATTGATCTCCAAAGAGTTCAACCACATAAACGCAAAACTTGAAAAGACACTGAATGACGGTTGATTCACCCATGTATAAGTACTCGTCAAGATGGTCGACAAAGACTCCATAAGCTAATTGGCGAATCACAGCTGTGTATTTTTGTAGTGGTGTCATGGCTTGTCTACTCGCAGTATCATCCCTCTGCTGAAAAAATGATGAACGACTCTCAAGTGCATTCACTATGCGACAAAATAAATCTTTTCGCATGCGAAATCATCTTCGAAATATTTGATCTGGATACACTGGATTTGTGGAGAAATAACTATTTAAGAGTCTCACATGCCCAGCTTCACGATTTCATTGGATAAACCTTCTTTTTCGCCGCATCACGTTATTACTTTGATATGCTTCAACTATTTGTCCGCTTTGTTGAAGTATCAATGACATTAGCTCATTCCATAGATCATAACATTTATCAACATCTTCAACATGGACTTCATTTTCACTTGTCGAGTTGGACGTGGTGTTACTTGAAGATTGAGACATATTTGGAGGAATAATGAAAAATGAAAAGGAAACGAATTCGTCAGCTACTTGGATGATGAAAAATTGTAGAGCACAAGGTGTCTATTTATTTGTTTTTGTCAACGACTATATTCTAACAGCTATATTACAACAGCTATATTCCAACTGTCATATTACAAGAGTTATATTCCAACGGTTAGTTTGCAACGGTAATATTAATTGACCAGAAATTATAAATAAAGTTAAGAAAGTAAAATAATAAGAAATTACATTAATTTAAAAGAACAATGTTCGAAAATTATATTAATTGAAAAGTATAATAATTGAGAATTACAATAAATGAAAATTACATATTTCATCTCTTCTTAATCTCTTGACATACATGTTGATAGATGATAAATTGCTCTTGTGTCATTTGCGAGGTGTCTTTTGAAAACATTGCATATTCCTTTAATTGAAATTTGGCTAAGATAACCTTTGTTTTCATTTCAGTAGTTTTTGCTTTCATCTCATCAACTTCGAGTTGTTTTTGTTTCATTCTAACTTCAGTCTTTTTTATAGTTGTATACTTAGTAAATTTTGCAAACATATTATCCAAATTTATTGTCATACCTTCAATACCTGATTTCATTTTATATTTTCCTTTTCTTTTTGTTGTCTTCTGACCCATTGGACGAGTTTCTTCTTCATTTAGGTCTACATGTAGACTAGCATCTTGGCTAGATGAGGTGTTGCTTGCTCCCAACTCTAAGGTTCTTGCCTTCTTTGTTCTAACAGCGTGATCAACAGACTATGGAGTAAACATTGGACAATCTTTTACTATCCTCCACACATGCTCAAGATTAAATGTAATGACATTATTTTCTTCACGATATTTTTCATACGCAAACCGCAATATATCCTCATCACTGTGGTTGCTACAATACGCACTATAAACGCTATTGTAATTTACGTTGAAGTGATATAAATTTTTTTTGTTATGGTATTGTGTTAGTGCGATCGTATGATACTTGCATTTCTGTTAGGTGTATCTTAAGGACGATTCTCATTATAGTAGCTAGCAACACAACCCCAGAAAGCATCCATCTTCTGATCATTCCCGATGAGTTGATCGTCGCTGATAGTGACAAATGATCTGGCCAAAATTTCGTCTTCAGACTTACTCCATATTAATCGTTTTCTTCTACCCACAGCGCTAGAATCCGTCGTCTTTAAATTAACAACTTCAATTGGAGATTCACGGTCGGACACTTGAGTCTCTGGAACAAAAGTTGGAGTAAATGGATCACTTTCCATCAGAGATGTAAAATGCATGTCGGTTGCAGATGGATTGGACGAATAATTCTGTGGATATGAATTATATGGATAATTAGGTGGATATGGACCATATGGGTTATTTGGTAGATATGGATTATGTGGATAATTTGGTGGATATGAAAAATATAGATAATTTGGTAGAGTTTGAAAATTTTGGGAAGAAGTATTTTCTAAAAAATTTTTAAAAAAATCACAATTATTTTCATTCATTTCGAAAGAAAATATTAGAGAGGAGATTTTTAGAAGGCGGGAGGAAGGTGTTTGAAGATTGGAATGAGAGTTGGTGAGTATTTATAGATGA
Organism: Boesenbergia rotunda; assembly: GCA_024364735.1. Classification (NCBI taxonomy): domain Eukaryota; kingdom Viridiplantae; phylum Streptophyta; class Magnoliopsida; order Zingiberales; family Zingiberaceae; genus Boesenbergia; species Boesenbergia rotunda. The sequence goes on from JAGFNQ010002428.1 coordinate 5,362, forward strand.
AAAATTATTTTTTTATTAAAATATCCGTTTGTGACGGTTTACTAGCCGTTTAGGTGGTCGTTGTCCATTTTTAATTGATTACGGCAGCTCCAATCGATTAAAGTCACAGCTCAAGGGTGTTCCACAAGTCTTCCCAAACGATTGTGGGGTTGCCCTAATCGATTGGGGGCTTATTTTTCTCTAATCGATTGGGGAGACCTATAATCGGGGAATCGATTACGGGTGCCCCTAATCGATTGGGGTATGTCATGTCACACGCAATGAACGTGTTCAAACATCTGAACGCGTTCATCGCATCAGCGCGGTCGCCGCATCGACTTTAACGCAGACGGTGAGTTAATCGAGCGTTATTACGCTCGATTAACATACCGTTGCAGGTGCCCTTATAGTGAAGATGAATATTTTAATAAAAATTTTGACCATCAATCGGTGATACGTTCGACGTCCAATCGTCGATCGGACACCGTCGGCGATCTCCGGCCGCCGCCCCGAACCAAACTATATCCTGGGGCACGGTGAACCGGTCGAGGATCGGCACAATTCCGATCTCGCATCATTTACCGTCGATCTCGACGGATTCAACATTATCGGCGATCTCGACGAGTTCACCATCCCCAAGGCATAGTTTAATTCGGGACAACGATTGGTGGTCGCCAGTGGTATCCGATCGATGTTCGAATATCAGATGTACCACCGATTGACGATCAAAATTTTCATTGAAAAATTTAGGCTGCATTTGATACTCTTATTTTTTATTTTCATTTTATGTAGAAAATGCGTTTTTCTGAAAAATGTGTTTGGTTTGTATTTTCTAACCTTATTTTCCAGAAAAATAAAATAAAATTTTATGAAAAATTAGAGAATTAAATAAAATAGTTTTTTAAAAAAATAAGAAAATATAATTTTTTAAAAAATAAAAATAAAAAATGGGATAAACTAAATATCCCCTTATTATTTTTTCTTCTAAATTATTTTTTTTAGTTTAGATGCACATCTCTCATATGCGTCTTGTAGTTAGGGAGGCTAAATAAATCAAATTAGATATTGATAATTCTGATTTCATAATTTACCAAAATAAATTGTATCAAATTGCTGCCGTCTGGAATCCGCCATTGGTCGGATCGAGTACGTCAATTCATGGAATATGCTCGAGTGCGAATCTTGGCGCGATGACCAACCCGTCGAGATTTATAGGATCCCGTCAATAGCGACGTGCCTACCACGTCGATCCCCGTGCCTGCATCTTCCTGCCTCTTTAGATCAGGAAACACGGCAACTCACTCGATTGGACGGCCAGCATCCACATGTAATATTCAATTTTAGCCGTAGAATGACATCTTTGGTGTTTGGATTGACACAGGCGATCCTCACTCCGAACTACTTACCTGGTTGGCCATACGCTCCATTGGGAGCCCTCGTCTTTTTGTAGAAATTTCATAATCACTCATTTCTGTACCCGAGTTAGCTGAAACAGATACGCAGATTGGGTCCCATTGAGCCCTGCTTTTTTTTTAGTCCATTTTATTCTTCAACGAACGTGCAGGTAGAAAGTGCGGGTCGGTACCTGTCGCTTTCCGAGGGAATCGCGCCGAGCACAAGCCTCCTCTCCTCTCGATTCCATTTATTTTCTCCGTTCCACTCGCCGATCTCTGATCCTCACCCATCACCATTTTAGCCGTCTCTGGTTCTTTATCGAAGTGCGACGGTGGATCGCCTCCATAGTAAGAGCTCATCTCCAATCTCAGATTTTTCTTTTTCTTGCTCGCTGTGATCCATTGGTATCTGGGCGCAGCGGTTTATCGATCTCTTCCTGGCCTTGCTGGTTCCTTTCGTGGTGGATTTGATCGGTTTTCGTCTTTCCCTTTTGTTGTCAGAAAGCAGGAATCGGTCGATAAACCTCTGCATCCGGACTTCCATATCCATCCTTCTTCAATCCCTTTTCTTTTTCTTCTTTTTTTTTTCTTTTTGAAAATCTAACTAACTAGCTGGGATGAGTAGGATCCTGTGGCCATCATGGTAAGCAATTTGCATCGAGATAGTTAACCTGTTGTCCAAAAGATTTTTTTTTTTTCCTTTCGTTGTTTATTTTTATGAAAAAACACGAATTGAATTGATTTAATTTTTCCCTTTAATTTTCTCCTTTCAGTATGCACAATTTCATCTTCTTATTCGTTCGTCTCTTTATTTAATGGGTCTATCTATCCTCATTTTAGATCTTCATGAATACAATTTTTCTATTTTAGTGTTTGGTATACGTAGTTGCTTGCTGAATAGACAACAAGCACTATCGATCACAAACCATTTTTTAGTCCGGAAGCTAGCTAGCTTCATTGGTTGGTTGTTGGTTGTTTGGGAACAGTTGATTAGAATATATTCTGAAATGGCTGGAACTTTGCTTTATGAGGAATAAATGAGCAAGAGAAAGTAGCGTACGTCAAGTTAATGTGAAGAAAGGCATGACCTTTGACCGTGTGATTGATTCTGATGAAGTCTATTTTGGATTTTTCTCTTTTGTTAAAATACGCTTGTAGAGATCTATTTTGAGTTTAGAAGGCCTTAAGACTACAGCTTTGTCGATGGGATACATAGGGCATCTCAATTAATGCTCTAAATAAGTTTTTTTATGATCTTAATATATCACACTAATAATATGAAAATTTATTGAAATATCTTCCATTGTTAAAGTTCTAAATGAATTTTTTTATGATCCAATTTATAGCATGAGTTGTATGGTTTTATACCTATCATATCAATTTCAAGACGAGTTTATTTTTACTGTTCTTTTTAAATTACAAACTTCAAAACTCACTTTTATAATGGTTCCAGGCTTTTTATTCACCTTTTCTGAGTTTATAAATCTCTCATAAATTTTGTATTGGAGATGTACTCTTTGTGAAGAGTTTGGAATCACATATCTCATGGACCTATGGTTTTGTGCTTTTCGCATATTTTCTTGGTTTACCCTTCTTTTTTAAAGATAGATGGAGATGGTCAAGAGTGGATCCAAAGGGCAGAGGCAGGTATATGCCTAATAGGAAGTTATTTTAATTTGAAAGGTTCACCACAGTTTGAGTTTTCAAATCAAAAGGGAAGGATTTTAGCTCGGGATCATAGAAACCCACAGCTCGATTTGGTACTAGGGAAGGAAGGAGACAACCTGAACCAAAAAAGATATGAGAGAAATAACATATATCTTAGGGATTAAGATCTAATAGATAAGTCAAGATGGTTGTTTAATCTTTCACAATCTATATACATAGATAAAGTTTTAAAATGATTTAACTATGATAAATTCAAGAAAGGTTATCTTTTCATGTGACATGAAATTGACTTTTGAAGTCTGTGTCTGAACACACAAGATAAGAGGATGCACATGAATCAGATATCAAATGCGTCACTTATGATATCAAATGTTAAGTTATGTACTAGGCTTGATGTATTGGTGTTATCTAACTGTTATGAGCAAATATCAATCGGATTCAAGGATGGATTAAGGACTTATTTTTCGTATATGGAGAAGGTAATATGGTATACAGGGATATACTGATTACAACTTCCAAATAAATAAAGATGACTCCAAATCCAAGTTTGAATAGATATTCACTTTAAATTGAGGCGCAATAAGATGGAAAAGTTTCAAAAAAGAAACCATTGTTGATTCTACCATTGAGGCTGAATTTATTGCGGTTTCAGAGGCAGTCAAGGAAATTATTTGGATCAAGAAGTTCATCAGTGAATCTAGATTGATTTCGTGTCGAAGCATTAACGATTTACTGCGACAATAATGGGGTCATTGTATAGCCAAGGAATTCAAGTATCATCAACGATTTTAACATGTATTTCATGTCTATCACTTAATGTGGGAGATCACAAGGAAGAAAGAAATACAAATCGAGAAAATTCCCACTAATAAGAATCTAGCATATCCTTTGACAAAATTTCTACCACAAAATAAGTTTGAAAGGGATGTTGAGGCTTATGGTATTCAATACCAAGACGATTGATTTTAGGCCAAGTGGAAATATATTATATTTGAGAAGTGACCTAAAAGTAATCGCCTTAAACATTATCTTATTTATTTGATAAATAAATTTTTTTATTTGAGTGTGCATTTTATGTATATATGATTTGATCTTAAACTCAACTATTCGCAATACAAAGTACAACATGAGAAAAATTATGATTGGATTATAATTACTGAGTATTTTATTATGTCTAATTATGTACGTATTAAAATTTTCCTAGTTAATCAATTGATGAGACTGGACATCATCAATTTTGTGAGATTAGCATATATTATATTCTTTAATTTATTCTAGCAGTCGATTATCGCTGACTAGATACATAGAGTTGTTAAAAGTTAACATGTGGATGCTAGTTAAGGATAACTACGGATGGGACATGTTATGAGATTTTATGTGATTCGTTAGTGAAAATTTTATTACAATGCATGTGCTAGGTTTTTTAGACTTAATGTATTCGAGTCATCTTAGTTATGAAGGTTTATACTTTGACAACTTATCAGAACATCTCATAAAAGGTGTAAGTTTAGGATGATTGGGTATAAGACAATATGTCCGAAGATATTTGAAAAGCTCAAAGGGGATTCATCACTCATTTTACAAGATGCATATTTTATAGTCTATTGTCAGGATTATTGCTCATAAATTTTTGGCCAAAACAGACATGTCAAGAGGATGATCTTGTTGGTCATATATTTTTGAATACTTTAAATTCGTAAGATAAAGAATTATAATTTAGGTTAGGTGAGATGTAGTTCGGTTAGTGAGGATTGATGTAAATCTTGTCATGAACCGAGTGGATATAAGATGAGTAAAAAAAAATTGAAGGATTGATATTCGTTAATACTGAAGGGTTTAGAATATGTTTCTGATGTTAACTGTGATTTTTGTATCAATTGAGGGTCATGATGTTTTAGTAGGTGTCATTCATGATGTATTCATAATTTAATGGTTAATTTTGAATACCAATATAATCGAAAATATATTGAGTCATATGTATTACGAGTATTTATTTAGAAAAATAAATTAAAAAATTAGATTCTCAAAGAGAGATTAAGTTTGATTGGATCAAACAAAGGACAAATATGGAAGGTAATTCTTACGCCGAAAGCGCTTTATGAATCATGCCTTTTGTAAGCAAGTCGGATGTACTCATGTGACATGAGATTGGGTTTTTTTTTGGGTTCCCACCTCTTTTAAATGAGTCAAGCTTTTATATATATATCTATATATATACACCTCTTCCTTAAGTCTTAATGAAGAGGTATAAAAAAACCTCTAATTAGAATGAGAAGAAAAGAGGATTTTAATTTTTGCTTCTCTTGTTTTTTTTTTCCGTAATCATCGCCACCCAACCCTATACCCATTGCCTCTTTTGGTGTTGTCGTTGCTTTGGTGCCATCGGCTCCTTCCATCGCCTATCTTCTTGTGTTGCCCAACTGTTGGCCGACCAACCTCTTAGGGACGTCGAGTTTATCTTGTGTCGCCGACTCAACCTCTTGTGTTGACAATTCTCTCCTTGGTGTTGTCCTTTTTTTTTTCTTATGTTGTCTCTTTGATTTGACTGATACTAAGAGGAGAAGGCAACTTGTGACTTAAGAAATTTTTTATAAAATCTCGACGTGGATACTAATAAAGACAACTCTTATGAGGCTGATTGTTTTTTATCTAAATGTCAACAGAAGTGTATATAATTTTTAAACGATCTTTTGATCTATGTATATGTTTTGCACATGTATATCTTGTTTATTTGGATGTGCAATTTTTAATAAATTCATTTCCCTTCCAATGTGTGTTTTATAGAAAACATATATATCTTTTTGTGAAATCTCTAACATTCAAGGGTGTCTAGTGAGGTGGGCAGGTAGGGCATCTGCCCCTGGACCACTTTGAGTGGGTCCCCATATATATATAAATATATTTTTAAAAAATAGTTTTAATGACGAAGTTAGGGTAAAAGTCCCTTTTGTCGTTGTGATCCTTTTCTCTCATATGCTTGCTGTTGGGATGAAGTTGTGTGAATTTTGAATCGATTTAAAAAAGGATGACGTATCTGATATTGATGTACATGATCTACTTTTTAGATTTACGAATATTGCAAGAGAGGTTGTCTTTGGAAGTATGACAAATAAATCTTGGAGTACCATTAAAATTTTAGAGTTTACATTGAAAATAGATGTTTTCTTTATGATCATGGTTGCCTATTAAATTTGATTAACTATTCATGTGACTGTAGCATCAGCTGAAAGGAATTTTTTAAAATTAAAATTATTGAAATTTTACTGCATTATGATGAGTCAAAAGAGATTGAATAACTTAGCGATTTTCTATATGGAAAAAGACATGGTAGAATATCTCATATAATGACATAGTTGAAGATTTTATTTAAAAAAGGTGAAAAAAATATTTTTAAATAATATTGACCGTCTTGAAAAATTATGTAAAATATTATTTAATGTCTAGTTTCTTAAATTATATAGTGTAGTTTATTTGATTATGTTATTCAATTAGTTTATTGAATATATATTTGAGTTTTCAATTTTATTTAAGACGGAGAGTTTAAATGACCCAATTTATAAGGCTCCTAGGGTTTAATTGACTATATATATATATATATATATATATCGTTCACGGGCTAATTTTTTAATTTATTCAAGCAGTCGATTTTCATTGGCTAGAAATATAGAGATATTAAGAGTTATCATGTGGATGCTAGTTAAGAATAACTAATTGATCGGATGTGATATGTTATGAGATTTTATGTGATTCTTTACATGCTAGTGAAGATTTAATTACAATTCAAGTGCAAATTTCTTTAGACTTAATGTATTCAAGTCATCTTAGTTATGAAGACTTATACTTTGATAATTTATTAGAATATCTTATAGAAGATGTAAGTTTAGGATGATTGGGTATGAGTCAACATGCCCGAAATTGTTTGAAAAGCTTAAAGGGGGTTCATCACTTGTTTTATAAGATGTATATTTTATAGCCTAATGTCAGGATTATTGCTCATAAGTTTTTGGCCAAAATAGATATGTCAAGGGGATGATCTTGTTGGTCATATATTTTTGAATATTTTAAATTCATAAGATAAGGAATTACAATTTAGACTAGGTGATATGTAGTCAGGTTAGTGATGATTGATATAAATCTTGTCATGAACCTAGTGGATATAAGATGAGGGAAAAAAATTGAAGGATTGATATTCATTGATACTGAAGGGTTTAGAATATGTTCTAAAGTTAACTGTGATTTTTATATCAATTGAAGGTTATGATGTTCAAGTAGGTATCATTTATGACGTATTCATAATTAATGGTTAATTTTGAATACCAACATAATCAAAAATATATTGAGTCATACGTATTACGAGTATTTATTTAAAAAATTAAATTAGAAAATTAGATTCTCAAAGAGATTAAGTTGGATTGGATCAAACAAAGGACAAATATGGATGGTAATTGTCGCGTCGAAAGCTCTTTATGGATCATGCCTTTTGTATGCAAGTCGGATGTACTCATGTGGCATAAGATTGGATTTTTTTGTTCCCACCTCTTTTAGATGAGTCAAGCTTTTGTATATATATATATATATAGAGAGAGAGACTTATTTCTCAAGTCTTAATGAAGACGTATAAAAAAACCTCTTCTTAGAATGAGAAGAAAAGAGATCGACGTGGTTACTAATAAAGGCAACTCTTGTGAGGCTTATTATGTGATTTTTTTTATATATAAATGTCAACAGGAAGGTATATAATTTCTCAACGATCTTTTGATCTATGTTTATATTTTGCACATGTATACTCTTGTTTATTTGGATGTGCAATTTATAACAAATTCATTTCACTTCCAATGTGTGTTTTATAGAAAACATATATATTTTTTTGTGAAATCTCCAACGGTCGTGGGTGGCTAGTAAGGTGGGCAGGGAGTGGGTCCCCATTTATATATATAATCAATATACTTTTTAAAAATAATTTTTTAATTTATTTTTCCTCAATGCCTCCTCTCTTTGGTCGACCTCCAAAACAAACGACCAAATTAATCCAATATAAAAAATATTAATATAATAATATATATTAATATGTGATAGTAATAAAAAGTTAATATGTAATACATATTATGTAATAAAAAAGTACCAATAGATATTAATTATTGAGCAATGATAGAGAGAGTAAAAATGGAAGAGTGAAAATCATAGTAAATGATGTGGCATGACGTTGCACTTTACATGCACACGTTCGATTATCGCTTAAATAGCATCGGCGGCCTTCGGCCGTCGTCCCGAATCCAACTATATCTTGGGGGGCACGGTGAACCCGTCGGAGATCGTGCATGTAAGGTGCCACGTCATTCACTATGATTTTCACTCTCCCATTTTCACTTTCCTAATTATTATTCTTAATTATTATCTTAACTTAAATTAAAAATTTATTTATTAATTATTGAATTTAGGGCAAAAGTCCCTTTTGTCATTGTGAACCTTCTCTCTCTCATATCCTCGTCGTCAGGACGAAGTTGTGTGAATCTTGAATCAATTTAAAAAAGGATGATGTATCTAATATTGATGCACATGATCTACCTTTTAGAATTATGAATGTTGCAAGAGAGATTATCTTTGGAAGTATATGACAAATAAATGTTGGACGGTCATCAAAATTTTATAGTTTACATTGAAAATAGATGTTTTTTACTATGATCATGGTTGTCTATCAAATTTTATTAAGTATTTCTGTGATCGTAATATCAACTGAAAGAAGTTTTTCAAAGTTAAAATTATTAAAATTTTATTTGAAAACTACGATGAGTCAAGAGAGATTGAATGACTTAGCGATCTTCTACGTGAAAAAAGACATGGTGGGATATCTTATATGACGACATAATTGATGATTTTATTTAAAAAAGATAAGAAAATTATATTTTTAAATAATATTGATCGTCTTGAAAATTTATGTAAAATATTTTTTAATGTGTAGTTTCTTAAATTATATATTATAATTTACTTGATTATGTTATTTAATTAGTTTATTTAATATATATTTGACTTTTCAATTTAATAAAAAAAGGTTTAAATGGACAAATTTATAATTTTGTTCAGGGTCTATTTTTTCTCAAAATCACCCCTGCAACATTTCTTTCATGGGAAAACACCTCGCTCGTTCATAAGGCTCCTAGGGCTTTTTATAGCCCTCAAAACCGATTAAGTTCGTTAAAAATTTTAAAAAATATGAGAGATGTCGCTTGTGTGACTCGATTAGGCACGGGGCTCTATCAAAATCTGGAGATAAAAAGGATGACTCGACGAGGCTATGTTCGGTGGCACAGAGTCATGTCATGGGTCTAGATGGATGAGCATGACTGTATTTGGTGGCACAGCCTTAGCAAGTCGGGTCCTGATCAAAACAATTCACGACTGTGTGATGGGGCCCAGGTCTGTGTTAGGGTACGTGGTCTTCAATGTTTCGTTTTTGTTGAACTTTGGTGGGAGGAATATATACGGGTCATGGGCACAATCAGATTATGTTCCTTGGTAAAAAAAATAATTAACAAAATTTATTTAAATCAGAAAGTGTTCTTGGTGGACAAATTATTCACGATGGGCAGATTATGTTTCTTGGTGGCGTTTAGACTCTTGGGCTCTAATTAAACATTTAAGCGTTTGGGTTCATGTTCTGTCAATCAAAAACGTGCGCCAAAAAAAAATCCTTCAAAATAAAAGAATGAAAATAGTACAAAAGAAATGAAAATATGCATGAAATTAAATAAAACATATAAAAAGCAATATTAAAAAATCTACACGAAACATGGAGAGTGAATTTGGGAGAGTGAATGGGAGAGTGAATGACGTGGCAGTTATTGTATACATGTCCGATCGTCGATCGGACACCACCGGCGGCCTCTGATCACCGTCCCGAATCAAACCATGTCCTAAGAAGATCGGTGAACTCATCGGGAATCATCGCAATTATGATCTCGTCGCATTCACCGTCAATCCGGCGAGATCTCAATTACCGGCGATCCTGCCGGGTTCACCATCTCCCAAGACATAGTTTGATTCGGGGCGACAATCAGAGATCATCGGTTGTGTCCGATCGGCGATCGGACGTGTACATATTAGTTGGACGTCATTCACTTTCCCATTCACTCTCCTAAATTCAGTCTCTCAATCATTATTCCAACAAGTGGGACGGTAGGATCCTGCCCCATCACGGAGCCGGAGATGTTAGTTGGAAAGCCTCTTCGCCTTGCCATTCACCTCGCTAGCAGATTTTCGTATCATCGGTTATCAGTTTGTATTGTAAGTATAATTTAATTGAGAAAAAATAATTTAAATTAGCCCACGGAATCCGACCAGACCACTTTGCACCGAACTCAGCCCACGGGCGTTGGGGTATTCCCGTCATTTACTGAAAGGCCAGACCCCTTTCCGCCGAACTCAGCCCACGGGCGTTCTGGTAGTCCCCTCATTTTCTCACGCTCCATTCGGATAATTACGATACCCTGCCCTTTCCGGATCGTCATCAACCCTTATCCACTCGAAGACTAAAGCGAGTATACCATGGATCTGGAGGCGATCTCGTCGTCGTCGGCGACAGCGGAGGCCAGGTCCGTGCTGAACCCGGACGCGGCGCCGTATGTGCCGGCGTCGCAGCAGTCCGTGGAGGATTTCTCGCCGGAGTGGTGGGCACTCGTGCAGTTCTCCCCTCGGTTCCTCCGCTACTGGCTCCGCGAGTGCTTCCGCGACGAAGGGGAGATTGAAGACCCCGATCTGCCCGACGACAGCAGCGATGGTCTCCTCTCCTTCTCCGCTGCTCTCGATCGTAATCGCCGAAGGATCTTCATCTCTCATGTTTCTCTTCCGTGCTGGTTAACTAATCCTGATTTGATTTGTTGGATGGATGTTACAGGTGAGGAAAAGAATAGTGGGGGATGGCGGAGGGAGGTGGCGGTCTGGGGGGCGGAAAAGTGGAAGGCGTCGTTGCTGGGATGCGCGGCCGAGGGAGCCAGGTACGCGGCCAAGGCGGCCAAGGTAGTCAACATGAAGAAGATGAGCCCCAAACTGATACAGCAGCCACGGTGAAGTAATTGATCATATCATGTAGTTAAAGTGGAAATGGAAGAGCAGAGGCAAGAGATGATTGCAGACTTTATTTGCTTGTTCGTGGGAATTTGGTTTAGATCGCAAACTTCTTTTAAGATCTTATGTACATATTTCGGATGTGCCAACGAATTTTATGGGCTGCTTTTCGCTCTAAGACGGTTCTTTTCTTTCCTTCTTCCTTCCTGTGTAAGGATCTGGGGGAGGAGAGATGAAAATTAAGTTTGTAAACGCACATGCACCGACGAGCCATCCTCTGCATGAAACCACTCATTTAAGGTGGAGTGAACGTATTCGTGGCCGTAAACTACAGAGCTCACGAGCGGCGGAGCAGGGGTTGCCGGCACAAGCCGACGACCCACAGTACGTCGGCGTGAAGGTGACTGACCGACAGTATAGAGCACACTTGAGGCCCTCGCCAGCGCTTAACAAGAACTTAGCAATCGTCGAGTGGAAAAAAAAAACCAAGGACAGGTGGACAACATCCTTCCTCGTCGGCGGGCAGCGACAGCGGAGGGGGTCCTAGTTGGTGGGATAGCGTCGGCGGCTTGTGGAGGGGGGACGACGTCTTGGATGGGGAAGGCGTTAACGTGATGGGGAAGAGGGGAAGGCACCGATGGCTTGCAATGGGGAAGAGGGGAAGGCACCGATGGCTTGGAATGGGGAAGAGGGGAAGGCATCGACGACCGATGATTGGCAGTTGGCAGCTGCAGGTGACGGGAGCGGCGGCGACGAGTGCGAGTGAGGAGAGAGTACGACACAATGAAGAGGAGGGAGAGAATGACACAAGAACCCTATGAAGTTTAATTTTTTTTTAATTAAAAGCTTCTTAAATTGATTTAATCAATTTCTAACTTAAATAGTTTAATATTTAACAGTAAATTGTAGAAAAGTCCCCAATCCTCCATTTGATCTTTATATATACTCTTCATTTGAGATTTTTTTTGCATTCACTCCTTAATGGATTCAGTATAAAAGAGTGAAAATTAAGTATATATTAGTGAAAATTGAATATAAAAGAGTGAAACTTGAATATAAAAGAGTAAAAATTGAGTACACAGTTTTTTGATATGGTGGATGCAACTTTATATACTCAAATTTCTAACTTTTATACTCAACTTGTTTCAAATAATACTCACCAAACTGTCTTGTCAATCCAATCAGGGATTGTATGCAAAAAAAAAAATTTGAGTAGAGATTACATGCAAAGATGAATTTGAGAATGTGATGAATTTGAGAATGGGGAGTTTTTGAAAATATATATAAATTTATTTAAAATTTAAAATTATAGATAAATTATATTTATTTTTATTTTATTATTGTCATTAATATTATTATTAATTTAGTTTAATTTATTAAAAATTTTAAATTAAATTTAAATTAATTTAATTTTTATTGATAATTTGATCTTCTATTAAATACTAAATTAAAATTTAAAAAAATTTAATAGGATCATATTTCTACCATTCGATCCCGGTTGATCCAACTAAATCAATTGTGATCCTCCGATTCAAGATTCTTCTATTTCACATCCTGGGACGTTGGGCTTATAGACCGTCCACCACGAGCGCTTCCCAATTTACTCTGACGGCTGGTGAAAAATTTCCGTGAGACCGGGTCAGTCGCCCGAGATTGAAAAAACCTTGTTACAATTTAGTGACCCGAATTCTGTTTAATCCGTTAATATTTATTAGATATTTTCTTATTAATATGTTAATTAATAGATTCTTTATAAATCTGTTAATTAATAGTTTTGTTATTAATTTTTTTATTTGACTAAGTATTCTAAGGTCCCTATAAATTGTGTATCTCATAGACAAGTTGAATCAATCAATCAAGAAAGTATTTGGTTATCTCTTCTTTCTTTTCTCTACCTCCCTTTTCTCTCTTATTTTCTTTACTTTATTACGGTATGAGAGTTACCGACTTTGTATTCCACCGTTCATATTGATTTTTTCCTCCTCTGCCCGTGCTTTTTCCAGTAAAGAGTTTTCCACGTAAATCTGGTGTGTTCTCTATTATTCTTGTTGCCGTTTTTTCGTTCTAATCTCGTAACAAGTGGTATCAGAGCCAGGTTGGTTTTGAGGATTTCAACCGGGATTAATGACGACGGCAAGCATGAAGTATGATATTCCGCTTTTGGATCGCAACACCAGGTTTACGCTGTGGCAAGTTAAGATGCGAGCGGTGCTAGCGCATCTGGACATGGACGACGCATTGTTCGGGATAGACAACATGCCCTCGACATGGACAATGGAGGAAAAGGAACGTAAGGATCGAAAAGCTCTATCTCAGATCTACCTTCACCTATCGAATGAGATTTTATAGGATGTTTTGAATGAGAAATCCGCTGCTGCACTATGGCTAAAACTGGAGCAGTTGTGCATGAGAAAAAATCTTATGAGCAAACTGGGTCTGAAACAACATTTGTATTCTCATCGCATGACAGAAGGTACGTCGTTAAGAGATCACTTGACCGTTTTTAAGGAAATTGTCTCTGACTTAGAGGCTTTGGAGGTCAAATATGACGATGAAGATTTATCATTAATCTTACTGTGTTCTTTACCCTCGTCATATACGATTTTTAGAGATACTATTTTTTATAGTCGTGATACTCTTACTTTGAATGAAGAATCTGAGACTCAGAGTGAGGGTCTTATTATTTGAGGAAAGACTCAGGAGGAAGACTCTGATGGTAATATCAGGGGCAGATCGAAATCCAGAAATAGCGATAAGATATGTAATTATTGCAAGAAGAAGGGTCACATCAAATCTGAAGGTTATAAGCTGCAGAATAAGAATAAAAGGGCAGGTAAAAATTCGAAGGAAAAACAATCAAAGAAGTCTGGTGAAGCTGATGTTGCCGAAAATTACAGTGATGGTGAACTTTTCATTGCCTCTGATGCTGATTTGAAGAAGAATGAGGAATAAATTCTTAATTCTGGTTGTACGTTTCATATGTGTCCCAATCGGGACTGATTTTCAACATATCAAAACGGTTTCGAGTGGTGCCGTTTTGATGGGCAATAATACATCTTGCAGAATTACTGGTATTGGTACGGTCAAAATTAAGATGTTTGATGGTGCCATTCGGACACTTGGTAATGTGAGGCACGTTCCTGATTTGAAGAGAAATATGATCTCTTTGAGTGTTCTTGATTCTAAAGGATACAAGTACACTGGTGAAGGTGGAGCTGTGAAGGTCAGTAAAAAGTCTCTTGTTGTGATGAAGGGACTAAGGATAACTGCCAGTTTATATGTTCTGTAGGGATCCACAGTAATAGGTGATGTTGCCGTCTCATGGTGATATGGATAAAAGAAGATCACTTACGGAAAGCTTGTAAGGAAGCTATTTGGCCGAAAAGACTCTTCAGTGAGCTTGGCGAAGACTTACAGATTACTATAGTCTTTTGTGATAATCAGAGTGTTATTTTCCTCACGAAGGATCAGATGTTTCATGAGAGGACAAAACATGACTTGGACTTGGTTGATGCTAGATGCTGAGATTTGCCTGTGGGACTTTTGTGTAAAAGGTGGAGAATGTGTATTTGAAGATTTGTGGAATTCGCGTCAAGGTGGAGATTGTTAGAATTTGGTGACCCGAATTCTGTTTAATCCGTTAATATTTATTAGATATTTTCTTATTAATATGTTAATTAACATATTCTTTTTAAATCTGTTAATTAACAGTTTTGTTATTAATTTTTTATTTGACTAAGTATTCTAAGGTCCCTATAAATTGTGTATCTCATAGACAAGTTGAATCAATCAATCAAGAAAGTATTTGGTTATCTCTTCTTTCTTTTCTCTACCTCCCTTTTCTCTCTTCTTTTCTTTACTTTATTATGGTATGAGAGTTGCTGACTTTGTATTCCACCGTTCATATTGATTTTTTCCTCCTCTGCTCGTGCTTTTTCCAGTAAAGGGTTTTCCACCTAAATCTGGTGTGTTCTCTATTATTCTTGTTGCCGTTTTTCCGTTCTAATCTCGTAACAAACCTTGTTAATCATTTTTTTTCTATTTCACCGTGAGCTCAAAGACAATTTGACACATATCAAAATCGGAGCCCGGATCCTCTGTCCCACAAAGGATCCCTGCCCCTCTGTTCTACTCGTCGACGATGGTTGACTAGTCGTTCGATCGGACACTACCGACGGCCTCCAACCGCCGTCTCGAACAAAACTATACCCTAAGGGGTACGATAAATCCGTCGGATATCGTCGCAATTGCAATCTCGCTATATTTACCGTCGAATCCGACAAGATTGTAATACAACGATTCCGACTGATTCATTGTTATCTCAGGATATCATTTGATTCGAAACGATGATAAAAAATTATCAATAATATTTGATCGTCAATCGGACGATTCGTCGGTGAATATGTATCGATGTCTATCGCGTATGTTGGCTTTTCACCGGGACGTGGAACACGGCCACGAGCTGTCAGCCACGTGCCACGATTAGGCTCATAAATATTGAACAAATACTTCCGTGGTAATGCGGAAACTGGGAAAAGTAGATAATAAAGTACTAAATAATAAAAATGAATTAAGGGAGAGCAGGGGAAAGAAACAAGGCGGTGAGCGAGCGAGTGAGTGAGGGAAACCTTTCTTCTTCTGCAGCTCATGGCAGCAGTGTCGCTACGGTCTTCCGTTTCGTCTCCCTCGCTTCTTCGCAGACTTCCGCCTGCGCCGGCGAATCGGATGAATCCTTTTGCGGTCACCCTAACTCGACGATGCAGCTCGTCTTCTCGGCCATTCTTATCGAGGTCAGGCCCTATAATTTTGTTTTTTTAGAATTCTTGGGCGGTCTTTAGAAACTAGCGAACATTTTATATCATTCTCTTTTCATGTGTTCTGCTTTGCTATATCGAGCAATAGTGGTTGTTTAACAAACTGTATAATAGACTACTATTTTAGATAATGTATACTAAACCCTGTAAAACAGTGTTTCCCATTCTCCATGTGTGCATGAGAATTGGTCCTACAGATTGGGGATAAATAACCCATATGTGTAATCATTCATTAATTTCATGGAAATTAAATCTATTATTTTTATGTCCTGACTTGATATCTGGGTTACATGTCTAACAATGTGCATGCCTTTCTTGTTTACCATTGTTCCTAATGTTACTAGTAGTTCCTATCTTCCTGTACCCACACATCCTCAAGGCTCTAGACATTTTGTTGGTGGTCTTCTATCTACTGCCAACACATGTCAGTTGAAGGTTTGGACTTTGGACTCCGATTCAGTTTCAGTTTCTTCTTTGGGTTTGGGGTTTAACTTTAACTTGGACTTTGCTTTGACTCCATCATCTTTACCTATAATCAAATTATCAAAGCTATACCTTTCTCTTTCTGATCAAGATTAATGCTCATATAATTCAAAATCACATAAAAACCTAATTTAATTAAGGAAGGTCTTTCAATACTTTATAAGCATCTACCATAGATGCGTTAAAGTTGTCCTAGGGAATGCTTTAAGAGCGTACCTTATCAAATCACGATTATCAATTTGTTCTCCGATTGCGTGGATTCTGTTAAGGATTTCCTTGAATCTATTATGGAATTGGCTGACTGACTCACCTTCCTTCATCTGGATGGTATGAAGTTGACTTAGTTTTTAGCGGTTCTTGAATTTGCTAAACCTTCGTGAAGTTCAATGAGTTTTTGTAAGTACCCCGGGTAGTTTTGATGTGATCAACTAAGTCAAGTTAGGTCCTGGTTGTGTTTGATCCCTGTGTCTAAGTGCACAGGAGCTTAGGAGCACATGAAGTCGAAAGGAAGATGCAGCAGACGAGAAAGATGACACGGGAAGGGAGTCGACAGACTCGGCGCATTTGAGGTTCGTGAAGACTGCGGAAGAGTACACCGGTGGACGAGAAGGGCGTAAGCGACGCTCGAGGAATGAGAAGCCGGGGAGGAAGCCTGAGAAGGTTGCAGTCAGGTTCAGGTGAGCCTAACTCTGGTTGGCCGAAAATCAACCAAGTGGACGAAAACGGAGAAAAGTCAACACGGATGTTGATTTTGACTAGATGACCAACTGAGGCGCCTCAGTTGCTTGAGAAGGTGCCTCAGTTGAGGAGAACAGCTCTGCGAAAAAGCAGAATTGAGGCGCCTCAGTTTGTACCTAAGGCGCCTTAAGTCAGAATTGAGGTGTCTTAGATCAAAAATTGTCAACAACTTACCGTTGGCATCGTGGATAAAAGTTTATCGATCTGAAGCGCCTCAGTTATGCCTCAGATGACAACTGAGGTGCCTCAGGTCCACGTCAACACAAAAGTAACTTCAATTTTCGGACTATAAATAGCCCCCTAGGCCTAGGAAGAAATAACAACTTGTATTTAATTTTCTAGTCATTCTGTGAGTTGTCCAAGATTATAAGAGGTTTCTCCGCCTACAACGAAGGAGACTTTTTAGTGCGTTTTTCACTGCCTTTGATTAACAACCATCCTGGTTGCAATCATGTAACCTCGAGTCTCTTCTTTTATAGTTGTTGATATTTATGTTTATTTTAATTGCTTAGACTAATCTGTTCATCTTTGCAAAAAGTTATGCAAAAGATATAGTTTTTATTTTTAGGGTTATTCACCCCCTCTAGCCGGCCTGCACAGGACCTACAAGTGGTATTAGAGCCCAACCGCTTCAGGATTAACCGCCACTTAAAGCAAGAAGACTATGACCGGAACTAGTATTCATCCGCTAAACTTTGAGGGGGAGGTTGCGATATGGAAGTGAAAATGGAGGTATTTTTTAGAACCGATTTTGAAATTTTATTAATAATAAAATATGATTTTGAAGTGCCCATAGACGAGAACTACAAGATAAAAGAAGCGCATCTCTGGAGCAAGAAGCAACAGTCAGACTCTGTAGCCAACGCTAAGGCAGACTTCCACCTGCTGACAGTATTACCTCCTTAAGAAGTCGACCGCATCGGCAACTATCACTCGGCAAACGAACTCTAGAAGAAGTACCTAGAGCTTCACGAAGGCACATCGAAGGCGAAGCTAGTACGATGAGATCTGCTTCGGATCCAGCTAACCAACCTTCGGATGGAAAAGGAGAGACGATGACTCAATTGCATGCGAAGATCAAGGAGCTAATTATACATCAAAACCAACTAGGGGTACTTACACTAATCAGCGGACTCATGAATCTCTGATAATTGGTAACTAATCGAGATTCGTTAAGGTATGCTTTGAACGCCTTTACGAGAACTCCAAAATGAACATCGATAGTTGACTCCGACTCCTATTTCATCTCCAAAGACCCTAAGGTATGTACTCTAGAAAATTTATTTTCGACATTCAAGCTTCACGAATCTCGATGTGCAGGAAGAAAAAGTAAGGTGCATAATATCACCGTAAATATGAGGAGGATCGAACCAGATTCGAAATCTTCGGCAGACGAAGAGGAAACAACATATGTGGTAAGAAAATTAAGTAAAATGTTTAAATCTAACAAGTTTTTCAAGATGCAGGGCAAGAAACGCTTTCTAAAAAGGAGGCAAGTCAGAGTTGTCTAAGATTGTAAGAGACTTCTCCGCCTACAACGAAGGAGACTTTTTAGTGCGCTTTTCACTGTCTTGAATTATCAACCATCTTGGTTGCAACCAAGTAATCTCGAGTCTCTTCTTTTATAGTTGTTAATATTTATGTTTATTTTAACTACTTAGACTAATCTGTTAATCTTTGCAAAAAGTTGTGCAAAAGATGTAGTTTTTATTTATAGGGCTATTCACCCCTCTAGCCGGCCTGCACGAGACTTACAGTTTTTTCTCAAAGTTTTTTAGCACTGTTAAATGGTCCAACCTTACTCAGTTGTTCCTGAGTTAAACCACATTGTAGTAGTGCTGTTGCCCTTACATTGAATTGGGCTTTCTTTTTGATATCAATTCTCTAGTGACTAAAATTGGTTAGCTCATTGTTTGAGTCTCGTGGTAGGTGACGATCTCATTCATGAGATAATACTTTATCCTTTCTTTCCACTAGGCAAAATTGTTGTGATCAAAAAGAGGACGGGTTGTATTGAAGCCTTCATGTAAAGCCATTGTGATAAAAAAATCTCTAAGATATTTGACAAATCTTGGATAAGTAGCAAAAAAAATTTCAAACAAGTGTTTAAGTTTGATTAGGTCTAGGTCAAGGATGGGGTTTGGTTTAAGTTAGGCTCTGTTGAGATTAGGGTTAGGATTTGGCTCAGGCTAGGCTCGAATTATAATTTTTTGTAAAATTTTAATTATGGTTTGATCTGACTCAAAAACACAAATCCGACCCTAGGTTAGATTCAAGTTTTGCTTTGGGTTTGTCAAACAAATATTTCTTAAGCTAGCTTTCAGGTTGTGGCAAGGCATATGGGCACTACTTTGGACAACCACTTCTAAACAAACTTAATTACAAAACTCTAATCTAACTTGTTTAGAATGAGGTGAGTTAGCTTCAGCTAGTTCTACTTAACTAGATGCACCTAGCAGGACATGCCTTATCTAGCCTAGAACCTTATTAAGCTTCCCTAACATCTATCAGCTCAACTTGCTCCGATACTAATTTGTGAGAGCATTTATATGCTAGAGGGAGTGGGGGGGGGGGGGGGGGGGGGGGGGTTGAACATTGTATAGAATTTAAGAGTTGATAGTAACCAATTCTAAACCAATAAACTGTTAGTAGGAGCCCTAGAGCCAATTATGTGATGATTGACTAGGGGCTTTTTGTATCATATTCTATCATTAATAAAGGTATGTTTGGTTATTATACTTTATATTTGTGCCAAATAACTAAGTATAATAATGCCCTTGGGTAGTAGGTTCTTATCTACATCATATTGATTGGTTAAATTGATAGTGAGATGATGTAGAGAACACTATACTAAACCATTCCTAGTCAAGCATTAATATTCAAGGACAATATTAATGCATGGAGACTAGCATGTAAGTCAATTGATGACTTGAACTCACAAGTCATGGATATATTATATCAAGTTGACACATGAGTATACATTAGAGAATGTGTACTGAATTGACCCGCCATGAGAAAGTTTCATAGATTGTCATATGAGTGTCATAAACTTTCTCATGTGACTATTAGTATGAATAGTTATTAGACTTGAAGTCACTACGGTTCTCTACATAAGGAGTTATGCACTTTTGTATCGTCAAATGTCACCCGTAAGAGGGTGGACTATAAAGACGATCACTGGGTACGTAATGAATTATGCGTAGGGATGTGAGTGATGTAGATGAGATCTATCCCTCCCATATGGCGGGAGTGATATCTGTGGGCCCCTTGATTGAGTAGAACTACTAAAACGCATGACCATGTTTAAATGAGTCAATATGAGAAATTGAGCTCATTTGTTTGAGTCTACTTGGGGATCAAGAAACACAAAGATTGATCGAGGATGACACGGTTTATGCTTCATTGGTCAATCTAGATATTGAGGATAGAAGGACAAGGTCATATATTGTTATAGTCACGGAGGTTAAGTTGGATCTCGACTTTCTCGTCACTTGGGTAGCAATGATGCATTGCTAGATGCCGCTTATTGCTTATGTGTCTAAAGTGGTTTAGACACATTACCAACGCTACGAGAACCTATTGGGTCACACACACTAAGGACACGATGTTTCGGAGATTAATTGATCTTAGTTTGACTAAGATTTGATCCGAATTGGATTAATTGAGTTAGACTCAAGTGAATCCAATTGGATTATGGGATTGAGATCTAATTAGAGTTAGACTCATTTAGATTAATTTCAACTACATTTGAATGAGATATTCATTCATTAAAATGTTTAATAAATTAATAATAGAGGAAGATGAAAAGTTTCTCTTCATTGGATGAAGAGAAGTTGAAGAGTCACATGAGAAAATGTGCTCTAATTAGGTTTTTATTGTCATTAATGGAGGGAAGCTAAAGGGACAAAAACTCTTCATATTCATGGGATGAGTATAAAAGAGTTTTTCTTGTCATTTGGATGAAGGACTTGTCATTTTTCCTTCCCCTCCTTCTCTTGGCCGAAAACCCCCTTCTCTTTCTCCTTCTTGCTTTGTGAATCTCCTCTTGTGGCTATCACCACAAAGGCGATTCTTCTCTGAAGCTTGAGAGATCGTGTTCGTGTGGATACGCATAGAGGCACGGACACTTGAACGTGCAAGAGATCCGGCATACCTCGGACAAGCGGGATAAGCGAAGGGCACGTGCCAAATGTATACCTATACGATAGGGAGTTGTAAATTAACTTTGTATGAGTTTTCTTTCGCATGGATCGCTCGTGGGTTTTATTATTTCCGCTGAGATTTTTAAATATTTTACATATAGATCCCTACATAAACAATGCACAAATATGCAGTGGAAATGAATGAAATGCTTTGAAATAAATACTACCTCAGTTAATCAAAACGAAACTATCTAAACCCAAGATTAACAAGCAAGATCTAATAGAATATTTTGCAAGATTAACATGTAACAAGATTAGCATGCAAGATTTAATATGACAAGATTTAGATTAAAATAAAAATATACTTATTAAAAACTGTCCTTTCTAGAAAGCTCTGGAGGCGGAGAAAACCCTTAATAAGAATCGGGGAGTTTAAGCACGATAATAAAAGAATGTATACAACTTTAAAGAGAAGTAAGTTACAAGCCCTAGTTGCCATTGATCTTTAAAGAGCATTAGTGCAACATGTTAGTACAAGGAGAATAAGAAAAATGATTAACCAAGTTGGGTAACGTCGAATCTGGGGCACCCGGCTCGATCCCACGGAAGTTTTCCACTGGCCGAAAAATTCCTACAAAATTCGCCGTAGCTAGGGATCGAACCGCGGGTGCTTGGGAGACAATTAGTCGCCCTTCCGCTGCACCATAGTACAAGGAGAATAAGAGCACTTTAGAAGAGAGAATGACAAAATTTCAATGTATGAAACAAGTGCTTTGAGCCTTCTTTTATAGAGCTAAAGTCAAACATTGACCTAGCATTATTCATTGGAATCCTTCTGGTTGCCTGAAGCGTGCTGGCGTGGTTGCTAACTTTATCCATGTCACGGAAGTTTTCCACCGACCGAAAAATTCCTGCAAAATTCGCTGTAGCTAGGGATCGAACCGCGGGTGCTTGGGAGACAACTAGTTGCCCTTCCGCTGTACCATAGTACAAGGAGAATAAGAGCACTTTAGAAGAGAGAATGACAAAATTTCAATGTATGAAACAAGTGCTTTGAGCCTTCTTTTATAGAACTAAAGTCAAACATTGACCTAGCATTATTCACTGGAATCCTTCTTGCTGCCTGAAGCGTGTTGGCGTGGTTGCAAACTTTATCCATGTCAATAATGATTCAGCGAACTCCCATTGCTTGGACTTCTTATGAGCGTATAGAGCATGGTCAAACACCTATCTTGTCGGTCTCCTGAAAGTTGTTTCAGTCGCCTAAACCATCGAGGTTGCCAGCACCTCGCTCCGGTTGCTTGGAGGTTCTCGACTCCGTCAGCTAGAACCTATCCCCCAGTTGGTTGCCCTAATCTCGTCTAGTTGTCTAGAACCACCAAGTATCTTCCTGTAATAAAGAGTTGACACAAAAATAGTAGTAATGAAAATACTAAGTTTCGAACAACACCCTTGGTGGAAACTTAGCTTACCTTTGCCTAGTATGTTAAGATTTTAACCTTTGCTAATGTTAAGCTGACCTATCTGGACTTCCACTGCCTGATTCCTAACCAGGACTTGCCATTGCTAGGACTTCCACTGCCTAGTCCCACTAGGTTGCCTTTTCCTAGTTTTCAATCGGGTCTTTGTATCCCTGCCAAGTTACTTGCACTTGCAAACCTGACAACCTTGGTAGATCACAAACAAATCTAACTTTAATTTAACCATACATCAAAATATAAGTTCGATGTGGTGCTCCTAGCACCAACACCAACATCTAAATTGGCAAACATAAACCCAAGATTCACACACCACCAAATTAATGTAACAAAACTTAATCTACTATAGACGATGAGCTGCAATTGTGACTCCATCTACATGCCACAATGCTCCACAATCATGACGACAATCAACAACAATTATAATTATGGAAAGGGAAAGTAAGGTCATTGAGTGTTGTTTCTACAAAGGAATGCAGTGGCTCAGTATTGGAAGGGCTGCTGCTCGCATAAGAGAAGATGGAAGAAGTTCGCATTGTCCAGGCATTGCTTCTATAGTTTAGGGTTACTAGTACATAGTATGCCTAGGGAGAGGAGCAAGTCATTGCATTCAACAAGGGACTCCATGGAGATGCCATGCTTGCTACTTGTTGAGGAAGCTAAACTCCAACTAAAAGGACTCAACCTGAACCAAACTGGTTCAAGTTGGCTCAACCATAAAATCACTAAATCAAGTCTGATTTGAGCATGGGTTGAATCCAAAACAAACCCACTTAGCCCAATCCTTAAAATAGTTTAATTCACCTCTAATGAACTTCAAATATTATACAAACACCTCAAAATCAGCCTTTAAAGTGGTTCAGTCATAATTTGATCAACTGAATGTTAAATTACCCCCTAACTACAACTAATTAGCTACACTTCATATAGACGTCTGAATATCACATGCACACATAGATATTTATTCCTTGAAAATTACCTATATAAGTCTGAGGTATTTGAACTTGTATGTCTGATAAAACTAAAGAGTGGTCAAGCTACACCAAATGGCTATTTTAGAGCATGCATCTAAAGTGTTTAATTACTTGTGTAGTAACAAGAAAATTGTTTGATTTATCAATTAATGATTCCTGCCAAAATTGATTCCAAGGATATCAGGTGATGGGAGTTATTAGCAATGTGGTGGATAACTACATATATAACCATAGTATAAGATATTCTTGCATGCTTTTTAATTAAAATCCCATTTAAGTCATCCTATTTCAAAACTTTGCCTGCAGACCTGGCGCTATAATGAGTAAAGTTGAGGAATACATGTTAGAGAAGATGGAATAGCCCAAAAAAAATAGGGTTGCTACAGAATGTGAAATTGGGGAGAGAAAGGTGCAAATGAATGTAGAAGTTTAAGGTAGAGCGTTTTTTTAGGATGAATGAGAGAATTAAATAAGAGATTTTTTTGTGGAAGTTTCTCTTATGGATTTGACCCTGATTAGACTTAACCCAAGTTATTTAATTATGGTTATTAGAAAATTTATTGATGCACACCCACATAGTATGAGTTAATGTTAGTTATTGATTTTTTGCATGAAACTAAAAGTTTACTAGTAATTCTTTTAACTTTCAAGCCATGTTGCAATTACACACTATTCTGTTGATGGGATATTCATCTTGTTTCTCCATGTTGATCCAGTTTTAGATGCAGTTATGCCACACCAAACACAGTGGAAGATTCGTCATCAGTGCCAATTGATGTTTCTGCTCTTGTAAAAACAGAGAAGGTGTGCACCTAGAAGGTGAAATTTTGTTTGTTTGGGCAGACAAACTTATGCTTTCATTTTGTTTTTCTGTTGCAAATTAGATTGTTGTCTTGGGTGGCAATGGATTTGTTGGTTCTGCTATTTGCAAAGCAGCAGTATCCAAGGGAATTGAGGTGGTCAGTGTAAGCAGGTGCATGCAGCTTGCAACATATGATGTCGTTAGAATAATGCTTCACTTTCTTAATGGAACTTGTATGAAGAAAATCTTGTTATTTTCAGATCAGGGAGGCCTTCATACACAGACTCTTGGGTTGATCAAGTTAGATGGATAGCAGGCATGGTCCTCCTCCATATTTTAACATGTTTAAAATCTCTCATACTTCCACAACATCATTGTCAAAAAATCTTCAGATAATCTCTCTCTAGTACCTAAGTGCATTAGTTGTTTTCTTGGAGAATCCAATGAGTTATGGTTTTAAGTGCCAATCAATATTCAGTCAATATGGTTGAAATGAATAGTACTGGCTGAGTTATATGATATCGGCTGTAGGAATATTGACTTTCTATGATTCATCCTTTAGTTTTATCTGCTAATCATTGAGAGGATATGAAATAATGAAAAGAGGGGAGAGGAAGAAGAGATGCACAAATAATAATAAAAAGAGTGATACTAGAGTTTAGAGAAATGAAGATTTATCTATATGTTTTACCTATCTATTCCCATTCTGAGTCTCAAATGTTTTAATTCAATTTCAATACTAGATATAATGGGAGCATTATTTAATGACTTAAAAATTATGGTTATGTACTTAGGCGACTAATAAATGTTCCAGTTAGGTAATGCGAGACCATGATAAATATGCGCATTAATCGAGGAAGAAACAAAGAAGACTTGGTTAACAACATATAATAGGTTAAATATAGACAAGGATATAGTAAGATGTAGGAGGATTCGTATAAGCCTAATTACCTCATTTAGTAGGATAAAGGCTTGATTGTTGTTATAATCTTAGCATCTCACAAGGATGGATGTTATAAGAACTAATGCTTCCATTCGATGTATATGTATGGCACTTATTTTTAGTATTAGAAATCATTAATTTTATATTTTATATTCTTTTCTCCTAAATTTTAATTCAATTGACATTATAAATACTACAGGCTTCTATTATAGGTAGACAAACAATCTACAAGAAAATTATAGAATTATATTTGAGATGGTCTTGGAATGTTTTGAAGCATGCCAAGTGTTAGCATAGTATTGAATCGTACCATTTGGTGGAAACCGAAACTTCAACATGAAACCATATTTTAAACCTTGCTCTTCTAGATTATTAGTAAATCAAATCTTAAGAACAGTAAAGCCTGACAATGAATGATCTACAAAAGGAGGAAATTTAAATTATTGGTTCGATCAAAAAGGAAACATGTGATACCAAAGGGAAAGGAGAGTTGTCTATTCTTAATGCACATGAGCTGTAGTTCTCCCCGTTTTTGTAAATGGATGTTCATAGTGAGAAGAAAGATGGTTGCAGAATAAGTAGGAAGGTGGACATGATATCACTTACTTTAGATATCATAGATATCAATTATACTTGCTGACATGACTGTATGATTGAGGTTTTAATGAGCTTCAGATGATGTTGTTGATGTACGATGCTCGTCATTTTTTTTGTTACCTTTATGTTTTGTCTGTTGTTTTCACAATGTGATTGTAGGTTGGTTGTTGTGTTTCTATGTTCTACATCCAATGAAAGATTCACATGTCTAACAGATAGTGTTGTCGTATGGTGTAGATTATGTTGGACCAGGTAGCAGACGAACCTGGGGTGATCGGCCCGGCCCCACGGACGTTTCCCACCGGTCATCAGGGTAAATCAGAAAGTGCTCGCGGTGGCGGTCTAAAAGCTCAGCGTCACAGGGTTCGCGCCCCATTTGGAAGAAAAATTCCTGCAAAATACGCCGTAACTAGGGATCGAACCGCGGATGTTTGGGATAGCGACTAGTCGCCCTACCGCTGCACCATAGCCCCGGGGGCGCTGTAGTATGGTGTAGAGTGACTAGGGCAAGTGGATTTTTGTCATTCTTCGGCTGATTATCACTATACTTTGTTAGTTTTCACAACGGAAATATATATCAATAAAATAAAATAGAAAAGAAACAATAAGAATATGCATATCAATTTTGCTAAGTTCAGAAACTTAGTTCCTACTCCATGGCCTACAACCTTTCGATGGGTCAATCCAGTAACACTGGTAACTTTCTCTTTTCTAGACACCTTCAAAGGCAGAGAAACCTCTTACAATCCTATCTCACAGCAAATACAAGGAGGAAGAAATAGAAGCCAACAAAATAAATAAATAAAACAATGAAAATAGGTTACTGAAAGAAATGGCTTCTTATTGCTATAGATAGTTGTAAATTGCTCAAATAGGCCCTGAAATGCTACTCTCTCTTAGGAACTGAACACGAGTAATGATAGTGAAATATCTATTATTTGGAATTTAGCATTTCCTAGTATCTTGACAAATTAGGACATCTTGTGCCAAGAGACTTATCATCTCTAGGATTTCATCTATTGTCTAGCCTTATAGTTAGGACTTCCACTTGCCTAGCTTCACTACTAGGACTTCCACTTGCCCAGCTTCACTATTAGGACTTCCACTTGCCCACTTGCGTAACCTCACTACTAGGACTTCCAATTGCCCATCTTTGTTACCCTGACTTCCACTGTTTAGAGTTTGTTCCTTCACGACTTTTACACCTACCTAGAGTTCACTCCTTGACCTCCTCACCTGCTTATCCTTGGGTTAACCTTGACCTAGTAAGACTTCATATCAACCAAGTCTAGTCTACCTTGACCCAAGATCGATTGGACTTTTAACTAATGTCAATTGTCTACCTGACCTAATTGGACTTCTATAATCATATTGCTCAAATATCAAAACCCTAGACTGGATGATGGCCAATCTTGACTAGAAGTCCATCACACCAACAGGTACATCTTCATTTAAGGATCATAAATGTTATAATAGTTAATATAATAATAGTCTTACATGGGTTATTTTATTTCTTATCATGTTATATTTAGATTATACCATAACACGTCCTATTACGCTATTTTCTATCACATTATCTTCTAATGTACAAATTATATTCTTTATGGGGACTATTCTATTAACAAGAACAACCGAGCTTTTATTTTAATGAATTTTAATTTATTTTATCGTTGCTAACTAAGTTTTCTTTTAGTCCTCAATAAACATAACCCCAATTTTCTATTTATGTACTCATTTTTTTATCTTGTGAATCCTCGTATGCCTGCATATCTATCTTACATTCTCATCTCCGTAGCTCTTAAGTTTTGTTTGTGTGCTTGCTTCATAGTTTAACATTCCATTCTATATAGCATATCAGATCTAACCATCATTTTGTAAAATTTCCTTTTAAGCTTTAGAGGTACCTTACAATCACAAAAAACAATTGACACTATCCTTTATTTCAACCATCCTACATGTATCTTATGTAAAACATCTCTTTCAACTACTTCATCCTTTTGTAAAAATGATCCTAGATATTTAAAGCTGCTAGTTATAAGTAACTTGTTGTCTTATCGCTTAACAATTGTTTTGTTATGTCTAATACTACTAAACCTAAAATTTTATATATTTTGTTTTTACTGTATTAATCCTAAAATCTTTTTCCAGCTTATTTTCGCTAAGATTCAAGCTTTGCATTTACTCCTTCACATGTCTCATTGACTGACATAATATCATTTACAATAAAATGCATCATGGCAATGTGTCTAATGAATTCACTCATCACTAGTCTAAAAAGACATAAGCTTAGAATTGATCCTTAATATAACCCACCATTATAGGACACTTCAGTTAATCCACATAGGACCTTCACTCTTGTCATTACATCGTCAAATATATCCTTAAATGTTTCAATATATGATGTGCTAATACTTTTTTTTTCTAGAATCTCCACATAATTTTCCTCGGGACTCTTTTATAAGTTTTTTCTAGGTTAATGAATACCATGTCTAAATTTTACTTCTTTTCGAGATATTTTTCAATCAGTTATCTAACAAAATCTCGTTAACCTTTCAAGTGTGAATCCAAATAGATTTTCGATCACTTGTCTCTTTTGTTAATTTTTTTCTATTACTCTTTTCTTAAATTTTATAGTATTTGTTATTAGCTTAATTCTCATATAATTCACATAATTTTGTACATCTCTTTTGCTTTCTTACAGAAGAACTAGAGTACTCACCTTTTAGATATTTTCTTCGTTTTCAATATTAGATTAACTTCGGGGCCATTTAATACCTTGCTTTCCTAGTTATTTCTATGCTTATATTGGAATATCATCTCGTCCGGTTGCTTTCCCATTTTGCATTCTATTTAACACTTTAACGCATATTCTAATTTTAAAACTTGAATTCTCCAATAAAAATTTAACTTTCTCTACTTTTTAAACCTACTTAAGTTTCCTAAGAGGAGTTGGTCGCCTAAACTTTTATTAAAAGATTGATGAAAATATTTCTTTCATCACTGTTTTATTTCCGCATCCTTCACTAGTATCTTAGTGGATTTATCTTTAATACATCTTATTTAAGTAAGATCTCTTGTTTTCCTTTCTTTTGCTTTAGCTATTCTATAGATATTTCTTTTCCCTTTTTTTGTATTAAGATGTCAATACAAACATTTGAGAGTTTATTCTTGATTTCACTCACTACTTCTTAGCCTCTTTCTTAGCTACTGTATACTTTTTAAAGATTTCTTTGTTCTTACCAGTATACAATAACTTATAAGCAGCTTATTTGTTTGCCACTTTCTCTTGTATTTCCTCATTCCACCACCAAGATTCTTTATTTGTAGTGTCCTCTTAACTCACAGAGTACACTTTTGATTATTATTTTCAAATTTAATATCATGTTATCCTATGTAATAGTCAAATTACCATGTATTTCTCCTAATACTCGTGCTTTTATCCTCTCCTTGAAGATACTTTGCTTTCCAATTTTTAATTTCCAACACTTAATTTTAGGAGTCATATACGTTTTCCTTATATTGAAACCAACTTGAGGCATGTATCTAACAATAATAACTTATATTGTGTGGTTATGATTTTCTCTAGAGATGACCTTGTAATCTTTATAGAAAAATTTATCCTAGTTTCGGACCATAAGAAAGTCAATTTTTGACTTATTGTTCCACTTTTGAATGTAAGTAGGCGTTCTTATTTTTATTTGAAAAACATATTAACTATTATGAGTTTATATGCTATTGCGAATTCCAATATAGGTTTTCCTTCTTCATTTCTTAATCCAAAATCATGGCCTCTATACACCCTATAATATTTCTTATTTTTTACTCCTACATGCCTATTTATATCTTTTCTTATTAAAATCATTTAGATCTTTTAAAAATTAATATTTGGTTTCTTTATCTAATACTACTTGAGGTGCTTATATGCTAATTACATTAATAGTTTCTTTTGCTTGCACTATCTTGAGAGCTTTAATGCTATCTCCATTCTACTATTTCATTCCTTAATGAACTATCTACAATAATACATACTTTATTTCATGTTTTACTTTCTTATGTAATATAACTTAAAACCTGACTTCTCTGTTATCTTTACCTTCTTCTTTATCCTTTTAATAAGCACAATATATTAATTCTTCTAATCATTCTATCTACCAAAGTTTAAAATTTCGAGTTGTATTAGAGTTTTGATTTATGACCAAAATGATATGATTTCGATACTTTTTAAAATATATAATCTATTAATTAAAAAATACTTCTATTAATATTGATTGTTATAGATACTATTGAGTTATATTGAGACATTGAATGTTGAGTTTAAGTTTTGATTAAAATGTTTGATGCTTATTGAGTGAAAGTTGATTTAGAATTAATTGAAGTCTACCAAGTAGACGATAGGATCAATTATGTTTAAACTAGATTTAATTTGATAGTTTAAAATTAAACCAAAATTTATATATAAAATAATTTAGTCCATTGATTGATAGTGGTATATTTTATAAAGTTAGAAATTATATTATATTTATTTTTTTTATCTTTCTTAATAATTTGTATCCTATATGATTTATTTTTTTATGTTTATCTCATGGACGGATGAAGCAGGTAAAAGATAATCAACCTTAAATAGGTTGAGTTTTCTTCTTATTATTTTTCACTTTGTATACCTTTTGAATAGATGGAGGGGAAAAAATTAATGAATAAAGAAGGGAAAAATTAACAAGGAGGAAAAACATTAATGGATGGAAAAAAAATTTAAAAAATTAACTGGGAAAGAAACTCCTTAAAAAATATAATTTTTTTATAAAATTAAAAATTAAAGAAAAGAAAATAGAAAAAAAGAGAAAAATTAATATTTTTTTTTTAAATGTGAGGTTGTAGCAGACACCATGACCTCACGAGGCCACTATGACTCACGGTGGCCTTGTCGGTACCAGTGTTGGTTGGCAGAATAGTAAATTTCATCTATGTCGACGAACACAACTTAGTACTAAGAAGATCTACTACCTTTGCTTTGTAGTGAATGTTCTTGCATTCCATGTTGCAAATGTAAGATAATGAATATTCCTATAATATCTTTTGTTTTTTAACATAGAGTGTGAGAATTCTTGTATATTTAACACTTCACCCAAGTTCTCATTGGAAATATAACGTTTTTTGTCAAGATGTTGCATTCAGGTGTAGCCGAGTTGGTACTCGGGCGACAGAGTTGCTTTATTGAGCAAGGGTCAATTCCCGCGGGGTTTAGTTCCTTGAGGATTAAATGCCCTCCCACCTAGGAGGTTGCTCGGTATGTGATTTACCTCTCTTCATCTCGCTGTGGGGCAGATGATGAGGGGAGTTCGGGGTGAGCGAAATCACCTTTTGCTTCATTTAATTTGATGGATCTATGCATAACATTTGTCTTTATTTGACATTAACTAACAATTTAACGTAACCCTCCTCCTTTATCTCGGTTTGGAATTGGCCATGGCGGAGTTTATTTGTCATGAATAGAATTATATATTATGTTAAGTTGCAACTTCTTTTATTTATGGGATAGAATGCATATGAAATCCCCTTGTCTCGTTCCATTTCTCCCTTTGTCCAACATTGTTGGCAAGTTGCATAAAATAAAGGAATTACTTGGAAAATTTCCCACTAAACATTTAAATATTTCTATTCCTCAATATATGTAAATTTGCTTATATTTGGGATCGACTTCTAGTTAATAGGAGTTGTTTCTGTGTCATGCCTTGACATGGACTTATGTTTTCCTCGACTAAAAATGTTGCCCCTCAAGCCACAACAA
The DNA here is from genome assembly GCA_024364735.1 of Boesenbergia rotunda. Lineage (NCBI taxonomy): Eukaryota > Viridiplantae > Streptophyta > Magnoliopsida > Zingiberales > Zingiberaceae > Boesenbergia > Boesenbergia rotunda. Next base: position 37,220 of record JAGFNQ010002428.1, read on the forward strand.
TTTTAAAAAAACTACTAAAATTTTAAAAGAATTTTAGAGTCTCCCCTATATTTTCAATGTATAATTTTTCTTTACAATTATAATGCTTATGTACAAAGCATTTAAATCATAATTACAAATACTTGCCCACAATTAGATTTACAATATTATTTACATACTACCACAAGAGCAAAAGAGAGAACAAAAAGCACAAGATGACACCATTAAAAAATGGTGGCTGAAAATGCTTATTTAACAAAATTAATCACTTTTTAACATTTTTTTGGTTTGTCCTTGTAGCGACTTATCTAAACAAATCCTAATAATTTATATCAGTTCCTTATGAAACTAAAAGCCAGGTGGAAATCTAGTACAAATGTACTAAATGCCACTGATGATGAACAAAATTACAATTGATATGCAAGGTTATACACATACGATAACTAATCATACATAACAACTAGTGGGTAAGTAGTCTATAAAGCTATATCAGTTAGTGTTGCGCTCATTATGCCATCAAAAGCATGAGTGGTAGTGGGCCTATTATTTGGCTTTCCTCATGCACTCACCTGAAGCATCACAGTATATGCCTGCCCAGCAGGGGTGCGACCGTGCTTAATGACTAGATAGTGTTGCATGCACACAAATGGCCAAATATCATAAATTTTGGCATAATAACATAACTAATATCCTATATGTTTATCATAATGATGTACCATGATAATATAACCATGCGTCTAGTTATTAACTACTGTAGGTAATAGAATATAACTTTTACACATGATCAAGAAAAGGACATGGAAAATCTTCACTTAAACAAGCATGTTTGTGATCTTCCAAACGTTTTAGATTAGACAACTTAACAATAAATAATAATAGTAAAGATGATATGCCTACAGTAACAAGTGATATGGCAACAAGAAAAGGAACGGACTAGTCTCCTAAATGGTTAATCTTCCAAAAGAGATTGACTCCCGCAACTCTATGTTTAGACAACTGCTATGGATTTAGTTTAGAGCAACAAGAATGGGAAGGAAATGTGCTATGATTTAACAAAAGGCCATTCATTCAACAAATTCATCAGAAGATTATATCAGGTTCCAAGAAAAACTTGTTTTACTTGAGTTCCTCATATCTAAAGAAACATGAAATGAACTATTCATATGGGAAAATGTCCATAATTTCTGCTGTAATTGGTGATCCTTTGATTTCTGCTCTACAATATTATCGCCATCCTTTGCTTTGCTGTGTACTGCCCACCAAAAGGAGAGGGAATGAGAAGTGGGCTTTGAAGTAATCAAGGAGAAGGCTCAAGGCGTTTAATGCATCATTCATTGATCTTGACATCTTATCATGACGATTATGCATCATCCATTGATCTCGTCTAGGATTCAGAGTTAGGATCAAGAGAGGGCTTAGTTGCTAAAGCAAACAAGCCCTTATCGCTTGGTCACCAGAGGAGATGTGGTTGGGGCTGAGAGGTGATTGTGTCATAAGCAAGACTCAGTTGTTTGCAATAAATATTAGAGCTTGAACTTTTTTCTATCTCAAAGCTTGGTTTTGACATTCAATTCAGATGGTAGGTGGACAAGAGAGGCTGAGGTAGCGAGATGAGTGGGAATAAGGAGGTTGTGGTGTGGCTTGGTCACAAGACTGCCGATTCAACCAGATCAGGAATCCATCTTTAGTTGTGGTAGTCACAAGGAGGGGTTGAAAATGGATGAGTTTTTTGGCGGCAAGAAAGGGACTAGCTGTGGGAGGCTGTGGCTCAGTAGTGGGTCTACGCTTCTGATGAACAAATCACTGGTGTCATATTGCTGATGCCACAGGAGTCAGCCAGTGGACATGCGACCCCCTTTTCTGTTTGGATCTATTTTATTCTATCTTAAGTTAGCTGGTGAAACATGTTAAACCGTTGGATATCCAATATCCAATGAGGGTAATTGGTCTGTGACCCTTTTCTATTTTTTTTAAACTTTCTATGATTAACTGGTTAAACACATTAACATATTGGATAGTCCAATATCCAATAAGGGTAATGGGCCTGAGACTATTAACTGAAATCCCATTGATTAAGCCCAAACCAATGGATTTAATTCTTCAATTGCCCAATGTTTTTACTGGAACTCAACCCTTAATTGTTCCTAAATTCAGTTTTAAGCCTAACCACATGGAAAATATATTAAATCTGGACTATATTTTTGTTCATTAAAATACTGAAGTATACATAAAATTTTGAATCATAATGGTCGGGATCATAACATGTTTTACAACTTTTGAGTCTCTTAAGAAGCTTTGCCTTTTATTAGACTTTGCTTCCTTTAATGAGCCTGTATTGATTGTAAAGAGGCTTGACAACAAGGAATACATTTAATATATGTTTGAGAAAGTTCAGTAAAATGTATATCTGATTCATGCAGGAGATGTTTTCTACCTAATGTGGGATGAGGTGTTGGTTGGGGCAACTGCAGTAGTATCAACCCTTGGAGGATTTGGAAATGAGGAACAGATGAAGAGGATAAATGGTGAAGCTAATATCCTAGCAGTAGGTGCTGCAAAGGATTTTGGTGAGTATTCTAGAATCAAGTCTGGTAAAATTTTCAACTGTGCATTTTCCTTGTTCTTGGAACCGTTCTTGTTCAGTGTCTTACATATGTATTAATTGTCATTTTAATTTTCCTCAGCCCACCTATGCACATTTCCTTGAGTATGGCTATTTAAATTGCCTTCTGAATTTTTGATATTTTCCTTTTGGTCTCTAGATTTATGTTCTTGTTTCAACCCTTTTCTCATGAAGTGATCAATTCATCTGAAAATGCTGACCATATGTAATAATGAGAATATTTGATAACTTCTGTTATCAAAGCAGGTCACTACTGTTACAAGAATTTCATGACAAGTTATCCACATAAAACTGTGAAGATGAGATTTCTTATTCCATGAACTAGTCAGATTTAATACTCTTGATGATTATTTGAAAAAGAACAAAAAATATCAATCTAACATGATCTTGTTGGTGCAATCCGTCGCCAAGTGACCAAGATTGATCATCGTGTTTTGATGTGGTTGGTAAAGATTTAATGTTAGACTTGATTTGGACTAAGATGTGTGCCATGAATGCAGGTGCTGGCACAACTATAGCAAGTGTAATAGAAAAGTCAAAGTGGGTCAAACTTGATTGGACACTTAATTGATGAGAAGTCAAAAGACTAGACATTTGACATGGGACAAGTCCAACCGATGTTAGCAATGGAAGTGCTAATACGTCATGGAGGACTGAATGTTAGGCATTTAAAGGAAGTCTTGGTAGGTAAAACGTGGACCTCTTGGTTAAAGATGAAGTCCTAGTTGGTGAAAGATGACAAGACACTAGATATTGATAAAGTCTCAGAGATAAATTCTTGGCAGGTGATATGTGAGAGTGACTTGTACTCTTGGTGATGGTAGCTTTATGGTTTAAAGCAAGCTCCAAGAGCTTGGTACGAACACTTTTCTACTTTTCTTATATTGAAAAATTTTAAACGTGGCAAAGTTGATCCCATATTATTTTAAAAACTAATAAAAATGATATTTTTATTTCTCAAGTTTAAGTTAACGACATAATTTTTGGATCTACTAACAAAGAATTCTTAAATGAATTCACCACTCTTGATCCGGTTTGAAAATCTCACCACGATGATGCGGTTATAGAAATCCACCCCGGCATAAAGAACGATGATGTCGAGACATTCTCCTAGATTCTTTCGCATAGCACGACAATTCCTACGATAAGTAACAAGCATCAAAGAGCTCGTTGGGGTTCCCCTAGTGAAGCCATTCCGATACCTAAGTCAGCATGGTGTTTCGATAGTAGAGGGAAAAGTTAAATGCGAGAAGTAGGGTTAGAGATAGCGAGAGAGCCCCCCTCCTACCATCACCTTATGCAGGAAGAGACGACCTCATTAATACCGCTTTAATACCTCATTAATACCATATCAAAGGCTGTCATTTGTAACTGCTGCATTCTTTAATGTTGATAACCACCGCATGTCGGGAGCTCGGGAGGTTCGGAGGTTGGCAGCTTGGCGAGTTGATAGGTCGGGAAGTCTGTGAATCGACAACTCGAGAGATTGGGAACTTGGTCCAATCAGCTCGGCTCGACCAATTGGAGATTGTTGAGACGCCACGTGGGGGCTTTGTTGACCGAGTCCTGGAGCGTGCCACATAGTCCCTGTATTGATAGAACCTTGACCTTGTCGCATGACTTCCCTATCGCCCGGGTTAAGGGCTCGCCATGTGGACCCTTACTTACCTCTGCATCATAAGCATCCCCTTCAAGTCTAGTCGAAGAAGGGTGTAGGTATTCTGTTCAACGGTTGTACGGATCCATGTGGCTGAGTACCTTAAGGTTAAAAGGGAGGACCACACCATATATTAAAAAATGGAATGCATATGATCAGACCTGGTGTGAAGACAATGAGTCGAAGCCTATCGAAGCTTAGGAGAGAAACCAATCCACGACTAAATCCTAGTTTGGAAAATAGTGAGCTTGATCTCACGACGCCCAAGTACATGTGGAATTGGAGAGAGAATAGATTGATCCGTAACTATATTTGAGTCGGGAAAAAATAGCCTTTTGCCATGGGACGAGATGGCAAGAGCGGTGGGGGCGAGTGAATGTCTTTTTGCCACCGAGTTATGTGAAAGCGATGATTAAGTTTTTTTTTTTTAAAGTTCTGTGAAAGCGATGATTAAGATTTTATGGCAAAGAACTTTTTGAGATTGACATTGGAAGGCAAAAAGTGTTGTGATGTTGGCCGAGATCAGTAGGAAGAGCAGCACAGAACTAGAAAAGGCTGCACAGCAGATCGTCGGTTGCAAATCCTTAAGTGAACGCAATCCGCAGATGATGAGGGCTAGGTCCTAGAAGCATAGTTGTTAGTTTCATGGAAGTAACGATTCAAATTTTCTAGAAATCTAGCTTGATGAAAGAAACACAGATCTGCCCAGAGGATGCTTCAAAGGAATAGTTCAGGAAAATCATCGCAGTGGTCGCTCAACGTCTTTCACTCATGTTTCCCACAAATGACGCCAAAATGTTCCGATCTGAACATCTCACCACCATGACACGCAGGTAGAAATCCACCCCGACATAAAGAACGATGACATTCTCCTAGATTCCTTCTCGTAGTGCTACAATTCGTACGATGATTAACAAACATCAAAGAGCTTGCCGAGAGCTCCCCAAGGAAGCCACTTCGATGCCCAAGTCAACATGGTATTTCGATAGCAAAGAGAAAAGATAAATGCGTGAAGTAGGGTTAGAGAGAGTTCAAGAGTGAGTGAACCCCCCTCCTACCATCACCTTATGTAGGGAGAGAAGACCTCATTAATACTGCTTTCGTACCTCAGTAAAGAGTGTCATTTGTAACTGCTGTATCCTTTAATGTTGGTAATCGTTGTGCCCTCAGGGCACGGTTGAGTTGGCTATTGCGGGGCAGATATTTCTATAATGGGCAAGGGTTCGAATCTCGATAAAGCCTAGAAAAATGCCCTCCCTGTAGAGGCCAATTGCATCTTCCCGATTTACCTCCTCACAAATGGTCGTGGGGCCGTTGGGGTGGTAGATTCCATCGTTTTTTGCTACAATGTTGGTAATCGTTGCATACCAGAAGCTTGAGAGGTTTGAAGGTCGGCAGCTTGGCGAGTCCATAAGTTGAGAAGTTGTTGAGTTGACAACTCGGCAGAACGGGAACTTGGTCGGATCGGCTTGGTTGGATCAGTATTTTTGAGATGCCACATGGAGTTTATGTTGACCGAGTCCCAGAGTGTGTCACATGGTCCTTGTATTGATCGAATTCGAACCTTAACCTTGCCACATGGCTTCCCTGTTGACCGGGTAAGGGCTCGCCACGTGGACCCTTAACTTTGCATCAACTCTCATTGAGAGTGAATTCGAAATGAGTTTATAAAAAAACTAAATTTCTTTTTGGGAATTCAAATCAAGCAAATCAAGGAGGATATCCAAGTACATCAGGCAAAGTATGCAAAGGAAATGATTCAAAAATTTAGGATGGAGAACTTTAATGGGAACAAATCTTTATATAATAACCGTGAAGGTAAAAAGGTTGACTAAGTATTTTTGTACTTTATTTGATAGTTTACTTTAACTTACAGTAAGTCGTCTAGATATTCTTTTTGTTGTTACTTTACGTGCTACATTTCAATCAAACACTAAGGAATCACTTCTAGTAACTGTTAATAGAATCCTTATATATTTTCAGGTGAACTATTAACATTTCTCTTTGGTATCTAAAGACCAACTCATTGGATCTTATAGGCTACACTAACTCCAACTATGTGGGTTGCAAGTTGAAAAAAATCCAAGTGGAGGATGCCAATTCCTTGGCTCATCACTTGTGAGTTGGAGTAGTCATAAATCATGCTTTAATGGCAGGCTAAAAAGGTTCATGATATTCAAGGAGAAGGTAAGGGCTATACTAATACTATTCCTGTCTCTCTTTATTTATAGTCTTTCAACAATAAGTTATATTCTGTGATAAAGAATTTAGAGGCTGGAAGGTGGAGACTCGATATGCATCCTTGGTCCGGAATTTTCCGCAAGGCTAGTAAGTGCGTAAGACGGTAAACTGAAAGGCCTCAATTAAGGATATTCTCCGATATAACTTGTTGAAGGAACATGATTAAAACCCATGATTCCTTTCTGTAATAAAGCGACCGAATTGGTTAACTAATTGCAAAAGACTGCAGTGCTTGTAAGACTCTCAGAAAGAGCAATAGCCAGCCAGGTGAGCATGAAAGTTTTATTGATTCCTAAGCCGTAAGCAGGAGGAAGAAAAGTGGGGCTTAACTCATGAGTGAGCGATTTGAGCAGAACATAAGGGAATGGTATAGTAAATCCCGAACCGTAAACCTTGAATATCTTAATCTAGCGGAAACCAGTACACCAAAACCTTCTGAAATTGCTAACAATATAGGAGTTGTTTACAATCGACTTACTTTACTTTCTAAAGTAACCTTGAAGCACTTTTATATAATAGAAGAAGAACAAAAGGAATTAAGGCGTGAGATTACGAAGCTTCAAAAGACTATTATTAGTCAAAAACCCCTGACAAATAGAGAAGTTAGAAGTCTAGTCCAAGAAGTCTCTAAGCAACCCAAACTTGTGGAAGAGGAAGCCCTCAGACTTACTGAGGAACTAAAGAAGAGTGTTCATAAAGTAGAACATCTAATAGGGGAAGTTAAAAGGTTGATTGGTGGCGTATGAATCTAGAGGAGCAAAGAGAAAACACTGATTACAAGAGGGCTTTAAAAACTACAAAAGCAATTGAAACACCTGCAGTTGGATTTACATCCACTATCGAACTCAAAACTAGTTTTGATCTTTTAAAAACCATTGTTAAGCAAAATAATACTTTGATATCCCTGGTTATTAATTTAACTGAGCAGGTTCAAGAATTGCAGAGCCTAGTGAAAAGAGTCCCTACTTCCATAAGGACTCCAACAACTTCCTCCAAAGAACTTGAAGACTCCATAGCAGATTTAACAAAAAGAATTGGAGGACTAAATTTGGGAAGTGATCCCATTATCCCAAAGAAGAAAGGCTCTATATTTGTTTTCAAAGACCCAGCAAAAATTTTGGAAAACGAAAAGCGCAAATGAATACTTCAACAAGAACAAGTACTTCCACAAGACCACCAGCGGTAATAGCAACCACAACAACTGTACCTAATTCAGAAGATCAAATTCGTGATTATAGGCAAAACCGACGTATCTATAATCTGCAACGGTGACTTATGCCAAGCCAAAGGAGATTCAGAAGAACCATCGAAACACAAATAAGTCCTGGAGCCCAGCTAGAAATTTCTAGATCACAAAGAGAGGGTATGGTTCCAGCTGAGGTCCTCTATTCTACAGGTTATAAACCAACTCAGCATAGAGTTTATCAGCATTATTCGGAGGAGGATATTCTATGCGTGGAAAATAATCAAGTAGATCTACCATTGGTAACTGAGCAAAGCCAACAAGCTCTGAGAGAGGCAGGCTTCCAACATATTCACATCGGTCTTATTATGGTAAGACTCTACGCTCTGCATCGACGTGATACAGGTGTTATGGCCCTAGCCGTTTTGCGGGATACAAGACGGAGAGATGATAGATCCATTATAGCAACAATGGAAATGGATTTAACAAGGGGGACACAGATGGTCTATGTTATTCCTGACATAATGATGAGCCTGGAAGATTTTGCTAATCATATAGAAATCTCCTTCCAGACACATGGATATACAGAATGGCAAGGCGGTTCTAGCAATTTACTCCTCACATGGGTATTAGTCAAAAACCCCTGACAAATAGAGAAGTTAGAAGTCTAGTCCAAGAAGTCTCTAAGCAACCCAAACTTGTGGAAGAGGAAGCCCTCAGACTTACTGAGGAACTAAAGAAGAGTGTTCATAAAGTAGAACATCTAATAGGGGAAGTTAAAAGGTTGATTGGTGGCGTATGAATCTAGAGGAGCAAAGAGAAAACACTGATTACAAGAGGGCTTTATAAACTACAGAAGCAATTGAAACACCTGCAGTTGGATTTACATCCACTATTGAGCTTAAAACTAGTTTTGATCTTTTAAAAACTGTTGTTAAGCAAAATAATACTTTGATCTCCCTGGTTATTAATTTAACTGAGCAGGTTCAAGAGTTGCAAAGCCTAGTGAAAAGAGTCCCTACCTCCATAAGGACTCCAACAACTTCGTCCAAGGAGCTTGAAGACTCCATAGCGGATTTAACAAAAAGAATTGAAGGACTAAATTTGGGAAGTGATCCCATTATTCCAAAGAAGAAAGGATCTATATTCGTTTTCAAAGACCCAGCAAAAATTCTGGAAAACAAAAAGCGCAAATGAGTACTTCATCAAGAACAAGTACTTCCACAAGGCCACCAGCGGTACTAGCAACCACAACAACTGTACCTAATTCGGAAGATCAAATTCGTGATTATAGGTAAAACCAACGACGTATCTATAATCTGCAACGAAGACTTATGCCAAGTCAGAGGAGATTTAGAAGAACCATCGAAACACAAATAAGTCCTGAAGTCCAGCTGGAAATTTCTAGATCACAAAGAGCTGGTATGGTTCCAGCTGAAGTCCTTTATTCTACAGGCTACAGACCAACTCAGCATAGAGTTTATCAGCATTATTCGGAAGAAGATATTTTATGCGTAGAAAATAATCAAGTGGATCTACCACTTGTAACTGAGCAAAGCCAACAAGCTCTGAGAGAGGCAGGCTTTCAGCATATTCACATCGGTCTTATTATGGTAAGACTCTATGCTCTCCATCGACGTGACACAGGTGTTATGGCCTTAGCCGTTTTGCGGGATACAAGATGGAGAGATGATAGATCCATTATAGCAACAATGAAAATGGATTTAACTAGGGGAACACAGATGGTCTATGTTATTCCTGACATAATGATGAGTCTGGAGGATTTTGCTAATCATATAGAAATCTCCTTCCAGACACATGGATATACAGAGTGGCAAGGCGGTTCTAGCAATTTACTCCTCACTCGGATGATGATAGGAAGGTTAACAAACACGAGTTTTACTAATTTTGCTTATAATGTGCAAAATGTTGCTGACTATCTAACTAGCCGAGGAGTCCATGCCCTACCTGGTACCCGCTTCACCACTGAACAATTACAACAACAAAGGTGGATATTAAGACCATCAATAAGGAGGAATCCAGTATCACCAACCCAGGTAAATACCAGGACATTACTGGATGGAAGTATAAGTTTGCAGTTTGAAGGATACACGCCAGTAGCTGAGCAACCAGTGGGACAATATGAACATATGGATTCACCAGAGGAAGAAATTTTGGCTTTCCTAGAAGATGAAGAAGAGGTCCCAATACTGAAAGTCAAGAGGCTCCATCCTGATGCCATATTACCGCAGCGACAAACCACAGGAGCAGCGGGGTATGATTTAATAATTGTTGATAATTATGAAATAAGCCCTGGAGATAAGGCCTTACTCTCCACAGGGATAGTCATACAAATACCAGAAGGACACTATGGAAGAATTGCCACGAGATCTGGAGCAGCTTGGAAGCAAGGGCTCCATGTGGGTGCTGGCGTTATTGACCAAGATTACAGAGGAGAGGTAAAAATTCTGGTGTTCAACTTGAATTATGAAAATATTATGATTTTTAAAGGAGAAGCAGTGACCCAGCTAATTATTGAGAAAATAAGTCTTCCCGAAGTAATTGAAGTAGACGATTTCCCAAGTACTCAGAGGAATGAATAGGGATTTGTTGGTTAGAGCCCTAGAGCCGATCATGTAATGATTGTATGGACTAATTTGTATCATATTCCTATGTATAAAGGCATGTTTTATGGTTATTATACTTACGTGTATTTGTGTCAATTAGCTAAGTATAATAATGTCCTTGAGTAGAAGTTTCTTATCTATATCAATCGATTGGTTGAATCGATAGTGAGATGATATAGAGAACACTACTCTAAATAATTCCTAGTCAAGTATTAACATTCAGGGACAATGTTAATACGTAGAGACTAGCATGTAGGTCAACATGATGACTTGATCTCAAAAGTCATGGATATAGAGATATCAAGTTGACACATGGGTATGCATTGGAGAATGTATACTGAATGACCCGCCATGAGAAAGTATCATGGATCGTTATATGAGTGTCATATACTTTCTCATGTGGCTATTAGTATGACTATTAGTCCTTGGACCTGAAGTCACCATGGATTCCTACATAAGGAGTTGCGTACTTTGGCTTCGTCAAACGTCACCCGTAAATGGGTGGACTATAAAGGCGATTACTGGGTATGTAACAAATTATGGAGAGGGATGTGAGTGATGTAGATGGGATCTATCCCTCCTATATGACGGGAGCGATATCGTATTCTTGATAGAGTGAGACCACAAAGTGCATGGCCATGCCCAAGTGAGTCAATATGAGATATTGAGCTCACTTGATTAGTGTGAGTCTACTTGGAGTTCAAGATATAGATTGACTCGAGGATGACACGGTCTATGCCTCAATTGAGTCAATCTAGATATCAAGGATAGAGGGACATTATCATATATTGTGAGAGTCACAATTATTAGTCACAAGGTGATGTTGGATCTCAACATTCTTGTAACTTGGGTAGCAATGATGTGTTGCTAGATACCGCTCATTGCTTATGTTTCTAAGAGGTTAGAAGCATTGCCAACGTTACAAGAACCTATAGGGTCACACGCAAAGAACAAATAGATGGAGAAAAATTGAAGTCAAGTTTGACTTGGCTAAATATGGAAAGTCCATAAAAGGCAAGTTTGACTTGACCTAAATCCAAATCAAGTTTGACTTGACTTGGTTCCACTTCGAGTTAGACTCAACATGGGAGAAGAAATGAAGTCAAGTTTGACTTGGCTAAATATGGAAAGTCCATAAAAGGCAAGTTTGACTTGACCTAAATCCAAATCAAGTTTGACTTGACTTGGTTCCACTTCGAGTTAGACTCAACATGGGAGAAGAAATGAAGTCAAGTTTGACTTGGCTAAATATGGAAAGTCCATAAAAGGCAAGTTTGACTTGACCTAAATCCAAATCAAGTTTGACTTGACTTGGTTCCAATTCAAGTTAGACTTGACTTGGTTTTTCCCCCCCCCATTTGAATTTCGAATTCAAATTGATAGGGGATTTGGAAGGCCACCTAATGGCACTTAATGGCCATTATGGCCGGCCACCTAATGGCCATTAATGGCCATTAAGTGGCCGGCCACCCAAGGGAAACAAAAGGCGAGTTTTGTTTCATTTTGGTGTGCTTCTTCTTCTTCTCCCGGATTTTTCTTCTTCCTCTCCCTCTCTTGGCCGAAACCCATAGGGGTGCTAGCACACCGAGGTTTCGATCCATCTTCTTTTGTTCGCGTGGATACATATAGAGGAGTGTCTACTTTGATACTCTACGAGATCCGGCGGCCTCTTGGATAAGCGGGAAAGCGAAGGGCTACGCGTCAAGGGTAATGTCCTTATCACGTAGATCTAGTGTAGATCTAGATATTAAACTCGTACTCGTATTTGTTTTATAAGTTCGCACGGATCCGTGGCCGAGATTCTGGGGTTTCCGCAACGCAAAAAGCGGTTTTTGCGGCCTAGAATTTCCAACAGTGGTATCAGAGCCACGTGCGAACCTTGTACGAGTTTAAATTTGTTTTTTTTGTATTAGATACAAAATTTAAAGACAAATTATATTCTGTGATTTTTCAAAATTTATAGAATTTATGGGTATTTTTCTCATGAAGTCGAAGCAACAAGTGTTCGGACACTTGTAGGCTTCACCGATCGAGAAAAACTTTCCGAAACGGAAAGATCTCGCTATAATTTTTCGGGACAGCGGCTTAAGTTGCTGTAAGATGATTTTGGGACACTCGCGAAATTCATTTCGCGAGTAGGGGTGCTGCCCCTAACCCCGCAAGGGGCATTGTCCCGAAATCGTGCCCGAAAATCACGTAGCGGGACCGTTACGGAAGTGTAACTCATAATATTGTAAAATTGTCGAAAAATTATAGAAATTTATTTAAAATACATAATTTGGAATTATGTATGAATTTGTGATGATCATGGCCCAATAAAAACCCAATATGATTGGAATGTGTTGTAATTCATATTACGGTCTGCGTACCGTTTTTGTGGTTGTGCGTGTTGTATAGTGTATGCGACCTGCGAGTCGGCTTCTTTTATTTTATTTCTGTGCTTTCTTATTTTGTAATGTACAAAATGAAGACGGTGGGCGGTTCATCCGAAGACGGAGTTATGGAGGGAGCCGGCGACACGTGGCGGTCAAAGGAGAAGCTTGGAGAAGCGAAACCCTAGGTTGACCGTCCGATCTTCTCATTGGCTTGAGAAGATCGTAGTAGGGCCATGATCCAATCACAAATTAAATTATTTTATTATTTGCTTGTATGTGATGCATGCTAGAGTAAAATAATTAGAGCCTTGTGTATATGATACACCCTCTCTCTTGCGATTAGATTCGATCTAATTCAAATCAACTCATTCTCGAAATGCCTAACAAGTTTTGATACCTATCACTACCTCGATCATTTGTTGTTGTTGAATCTGCCAAAGCAGAGCAACACATTTAATCTTGGTAGGGTACGGAGGGACAATCTTGGTCCCGCCTATCACGGCTTGGGTGAGAACAAACTCAATCAGATTGAGTGAAACTAGTTAACTCGGTTGGATCGAGTTCAACTATAGGCATATTCCAATCGTTGGAAAGGTAGGATAAATCGCATTTATATTAAAACTTGGGCGATTTAGCCAAAGCTAACTCAAGTTTTTATGTAAATGTAAATTTTAATCCTATAAACAAGAGTTGCATAGAGATGTAATCGGTAAATTGTTACCTACCGATCGTACTAAGTCTTGGGCGATTTAGCCAAAGCTAACTCAAGGATTAGTATGATGTGGATCTTGTCCCACTATATTATAGTTAAATTAGATAGAATCTTGTAGCGTGGTTTGACCACGTCTATGACTTGATTCTATAAAATTTCTATAATTCAGTGGGAGAATCGTTTAATTAAAGGCCTAATTAAATGATAGTTGGAATGTGATAATTTATTTTCTGCATTTTATTGTTGTAGATTGCCATGTCGACAAACGCAAATACTCTCTCCCTGCGATCTGTCCTTGAGAAGGACAAGCTCAACGGAGCAAACTTCCTGGACTGGTACAGGAACTTGAGAATAGTTCTCAAGCAAGAACGTAAACTGTACGTTCTGGAGCAGCCTATTCCCGAGGCACCTCCTGCCACTGCCACGCGAGCTGACCGTGATGCTCACAAGAAGCATCAAGATGACGCATTAGATGTGTCATGCCTTATGCTCGCAACCATGAACTCTGAGCTTTAGAAGCAACATGAGTTAATGGATGCTTTCGATATGGTTGAGCATCTGCGTCAACTGTATCAAGGACAAGCAAGGCACGAGAGATTTGAGATCTCTAAGGCACTGTTTCAGTGCAAGATGCAAGAAGGGACTCCCGTAGGTTCCTATGTACTCAAGATGATTGGGTACATAGAGAATCTGCAGAGATTGGGATTCCCACTGGGCCAAGAGCTGGCCACAGACTTGATCTTGCAGTCCCTACCCGAAAGTTATAGTCAATTTGTCATGAACTGGAACATGAACGAAATTGACAAGCCCCTGCCTGAGATGCTCAGCATGTTGAGAACTGCTGAGCTCAATCTTAAGAAGGCCAAGCCCATTTTGATGGTGCAGAAGGACAAAGGTAAGGGCAAGCCCAAAGGCAAGGGAAAGTCTCAAGCCAAGGGCAAGGGCAAGGGCAAAGCACTGAAACCCAAAGGAGGGGTTGCCAAGGATGCTACCTGCTTCCACTGCGGTGAGACCGGACACTGGAAGCGGAACTGCAAGAAGTATATGGAAGATCTCCAGAAGAAGAGAAGTCAGACTTCTACTTCAGGTATTCATGTTATAGAAGTCAATTTGTCTATTTCTACATCATGGGTATTAGATACCGGATGTGCTTCTCACATTTGTACTAATGTGCAGGCGCTGAGAAATAGCAGGACATTGACAAAGGGCGAGGTGGACTTACGAGTTGGCAATGGAGCAAGAGTTGCTGCTGTTGCTACAGGAGTTTATATGCTATCTCTGCCCTCTGGGCTTGTACTAGAGTTAGATGATTGTTATTATGTGCCTGCTCTGACTAAGAACATAGTTTCTGTTTCTTGTTTAGACAAGAAAGGATTTTCGTTTATAATAAAGAACAAATGTTGTTCAGTTTATTTGAATGAAATGTTCTATTGTAGTGCACCTCTGATGAACGGACTCTATCTTCTAGACTTGGAAAACCCTATCTATAACATAAATACCAAAAGGCTCAAGTCTAATGACCTGAACCAAACCTATATCTGGCACTGTCGCTTAGGCCATATAAATGAGAGTCGCCTATCCCAGCTCCATAGAGATGGTTTGCTGGACTCATTTGATTTCGAATCATTTGAGACATGCGAGTCTTGCCTTCTTGGCAAGATGACCAAGACTCCATTCAGTGGACACAGCGAAAGAGCAACCGATTTGTTAGGTCTTATACATACCGATGTATGTGGCCCTTTCAATGTTGCTGCCAGAGGAGGTTATAGGTACTTCATTACATTTACTGATGATTTCAGTAGATATGGTTATGTGTACTTGATGACACATAAGTCAGAATCCTTTGAAAAGTTCAAAGAATTCAAGAATGAAGTACAAAACCAGCTTGGCAAGAGTATTAAAATACTTCGATCAGATCGAGGTGGAGAATACCTCAGCCATGAGTTCCGTGACTATCTAGCTGAATGTGGGATTCTGTCCCAACTCACTCCTCCTGGAACACCACAATGGAATGGTGTGTCCGAAAGGAGGAATCGAACCCTATTAGATATGGTGCGATCCATGATGAGTCACACAGATCTTCCTATATCCTTTTGGGGA
Source organism: Boesenbergia rotunda (assembly GCA_024364735.1). Taxonomy (NCBI): domain Eukaryota; kingdom Viridiplantae; phylum Streptophyta; class Magnoliopsida; order Zingiberales; family Zingiberaceae; genus Boesenbergia; species Boesenbergia rotunda. The sequence goes on from JAGFNQ010002428.1 coordinate 52,717, forward strand.
TATGCTCTGGACACGGCAGCCTTCACTCTTAACCGTGTTCCATCAAAGGCTGTAGTAAAGACACCATATCAGATATGGACTGGGAAGAGTCCCCAGATGTCTTTTATGAGGATTTGGGGTTGTGAGGCTTACGTTCGACGTCAAGTCTCAGACAAACTGGGACCCAAATCTGATAAGTGCTATTTTGTAGGATATCCCAAGGAAACGAAGGGATATTACTTCTACATACCCAGTCAGCACAAAGTGTTTGTGGCGAAGACTGGGGTTTTTCTAGAAAGGGACTTTGTTTCTAGAAAAACTAGTGGGAGTACGTTCGATCTTGAAGAACTTCAAGATATGGACCATAGCACTGAGGCCTTGATGGAGGTTGAACAGGAACCACAAAATGTTGTGGATCATGAGGTTGTTGCACAAGGAGTTATGCAACAACAGCCTGTTCAAGTAGACCTACCTCTTCGCAGGTCTGGTAGGGTACGTCATCAGCCTGAGAGATATTCATTTCTCTTGTCTGATGACAATGAAGTTGTGCTCATTGAGAATGAGCCTACAACCTATCAGGAAGCTGTGATGAGCCCAGATTCTGAGAAATGGCTTGAGGCCATGAGATCCGAAATGGATTCCATGTACACCAACCAAGTTTGGACCTTGGTTGATCCACCTGAAGGGGTAAAACCCATTGGGTGTAAGTGGGTCTTTAAAAGAAAGACTGACATGGGAGGACTTACGCATACCTATAAGGGTAGACTGGTAGCAAAGGGTTTCAAACAAATTCATGGTATTGACTATGATGAAACCTTTTCTCCAGTAGCGATGTTCAAATCCATTCGGATCATGCTTGCTATTGCAGCATACCACGATTATGAGATCTGGCAGATGGATGTCAAAACCGCGTTCCTGAATGGGAACCTACTCGAGGATGTGTACATGACACAACCTGAGGGTTTTGTAGATCCAAAGCATACTGGCAGAGTATGCAAGCTGCAAAGGTCCATTTATGGACTAAAGCAAGCTTCTCGGAGCTGGAATCTTCGATTCGATGATGCAATCAAACAGTTTGGTTTCATCAAGAATGAAGATGAACCCTGTGTCTACAAGAGGGTTGAAGGAAACATAGTTGTTTTCCTCATATTGTATGTGGATGACATACTACTCATTGGGAATGATATTCCTATGCTTCAGTCTGTGAAGACTTGGCTGGGAAATTGTTTCTCAATGAAGGACTTAGGTGAAGCAGCCTGTATTTTAGGCATCAAGATCTATAGAGATAGATCTAAGAGATTGCTTGGCCTAAGTCAGAGTACATACATTGACAAGGTCTTACTTCGGTTTGCCATGCAGAATTCCAAGAAAGGATTTCTGCCTATGTCACATGGTATGAATCTTTCGAAGACTCAAAGTCCCTCTTCTAGAGAGGAGAGGGACCGCATGGATAAGATCCCTTATGCCTCGGCCATAGGATCTATCATGTACGCCATGCTATGTACTCGTCCTGATGTCTCGTATGCTTTAAGTATGACGAGCAGATACCAGTCAGATCCAGGTGAGCGTCACTGGATAGCGGTCAAGAATATTCTTAAGTACTTAAGAAGGACTAAAGAATATTTCTTGATATATGGGGGCAATGAGGAGCTAACTGTAAAGGGTTACAGTGATGCTAGCTTCCAAACCGACCAGGATGATTATAGATCGCAATCAGGGTTCGTGTTTTGTCTAAATGGCGGCGCTGTGAGCTGGAAGAGTTCGAAGCAGGACACAGTTGCTGATTCTACAACAGAGGCTGAGTATATTGCTGCATCAGAGGCAGCAAAGGAGGCAGTTTGGATCCGCAAGTTCGTTGCAGAGCTTGGGGTGGTTCCTAGCATTGCAGATCCCATAGAGCTCTATTGTGACAATAATGGAGCTATTGCGCAGGCTAAGGAACCTCGCTCACACCAGCGGACCAAACATATACTACGGCGCTTCCATCTCATTCGAGAGATCATCGATAGAGGAGATGTGAAGATATGCAGAGTACCCACAGAGGCGAATGTCGCAGATCCCCTGACCAAGGCTTTGGCACAGACAAAGCATGATGGTCACACTAGATCGTTGGGTATTAGATACTACAGTGATTGGCACTAGTGCTAGTGGGAGATTGTTGGTGAGAGCCCTAGAGCCGATCATGTAATGATTGTATGGACTAATTTGTATCATATTCCTATGTATAAAGGCATGTTTTATGGTTATTATACTTACGTGTATTTGTGCCAATTAGCTAAGTATAATAATGTCCTTGAGTAGAAGTTTCTTATCTATATCAATCGATTGGTTGAATCGATAGTGAGATGATATAGAGAACACTACTCTAAATAATTCCTAGTCAAGTATTAACATTCAGGGACAATGTTAATACGTAGAGACTAGCATGTAGGTCAACATGATGACTTGATCTCAAAAGTCATGGATATAGAGATATCAAGTTGACACATGGGTATGCATTGGAGAATGTATACTGAATGACCCGCCATGAGAAAGTATCATGGATCGTTATATGAGTGTCATATACTTTCTCATGTGGCTATTAGTATGACTATTAGTCCTTGGACCTGAAGTCACCATGGATTCCTACATAAGGAGTTGCGTACTTTGGCTTCGTCAAACGTCACCCGTAAATGGGTGGACTATAAAGGCGATTACTGGGTATGTAACAAATTATGGAGAGGGATGTGAGTGATGTAGATGGGATCTATCCCTCCTATATGACGGGAGCGATATCGTATTCTTGATAGAGTGAGACCACAAAGTGCATGGCCATGCCCAAGTGAGTCAATATGAGATATTGAGCTCACTTGATTAGTGTGAGTCTACTTGGAGTTCAAGATATAGATTGACTCGAGGATGACACGGTCTATGCCTCAATTGAGTCAATCTAGATATCAAGGATAGAGGGACATTATCATATATTGTGAGAGTCACAATTATTAGTCACAAGGTGATGTTGGATCTCAACATTCTTGTAACTTGGGTAGCAATGATGTGTTGCTAGATACCGCTCATTGCTTATGTTTCTAAGAGGTTAGAAGCATTGCCAACGTTACAAGAACCTATAGGGTCACACGCAAAGAACAAATAGATGGAGAAAAATTGAAGTCAAGTTTGACTTGGCTAAATATGGAAAGTCCATAAAAGGCAAGTTTGACTTGACCTAAATCCAAATCAAGTTTGACTTGACTTGGTTCCACTTCGAGTTAGACTCAACATGGGAGAAGAAATGAAGTCAAGTTTGACTTGGCTAAATATGGAAAGTCCATAAAAGGCAAGTTTGACTTGACCTAAATCCAAATCAAGTTTGACTTGACTTGGTTCCACTTCGAGTTAGACTCAACATGGGAGAAGAAATGAAGTCAAGTTTGACTTGGCTAAATATGGAAAGTCCATAAAAGGCAAGTTTGACTTGACCTAAATCCAAATCAAGTTTGACTTGACTTGGTTCCAATTCAAGTTAGACTTGACTTGGTTTTTCCCCCCCCCCCCATTTGAATTTCGAATTCAAATTGATAGGGGATTTGGAAGGCCACCTAATGGCACTTAATGGCCATTATGGCCGGCCACCTAATGGCCATTAATGGCCATTAAGTGGCCGGCCACCCAAGGGAAACAAAAGGCGAGTTTTGTTTCATTTTGGTGTGCTTCTTCTTCTTCTCCCGGATTTTTCTTCTTCCTCTCCCTCTCTTGGCCGAAACCCATAGGGGTGCTAGCACACCGAGGTTTCGATCCATCTTCTTTTGTTCGCGTGGATACATATAGAGGAGTGTCTACTTTGATACTCTACGAGATCCGGCGGCCTCTTGGATAAGCGGGAAAGCGAAGGGCTACGCGTCAAGGGTAATGTCCTTATCACGTAGATCTAGTGTAGATCTAGATATTAAACTCGTACTCGTATTTGTTTTATAAGTTCGCACGGATCCGTGGCCGAGATTCTGGGGTTTCCGCAACGCAAAAAGCGGTTTTTGCGGCCTAGAATTTTTAACAGGATTCGGATCAACCAACCAGCAAAGTGTAGTAAGTCATTCAGAACCCATTGAAAAAGGAAAGCAGGTTATCTATGCGGCACCACATTAGTATATCACACCCGTGGACGAATATTGGCCAACCACTCTCCACAAAGATAACCCTTCTATTTCCAGAACCAAGGAATATTATGATGATCCTTTCCGAAAATTATTGGAAGGCCAAATATCCGTTGAAGAATATTGTGAGGAGCAATAATATCTGGAACAACAACGTCATAATAGACGACCATGGCAACCCTCTGAACATATATATATGCTCTCTGAGGATGAATGGATCAATCCATTTGCGGAAGGTGATGGGGAAGGAACTTCTTTTCCTGATAATTATTTCAAGAATAAAGTTTCTGATGATCCCAGATGGGATACACTAGGTGAGCCTAGTGGAAAATATGACTATTATGTGTCATATGCAATCCCCCAAAAGCCAGATTATTATTACACATACAAGCCCAAAAATCCCTCATGGGATGATGATGTATCAGATGAGTCTTCTTCTTCTCATACTGAATATTATTCCGTTATTACTAATTTTGACACAGATGATCTTCAAGAAGAATATGTGGCCAGTATTGAGGAGCAAATAGAGATGGATTATCCAGAGCAAAGGCCCAATGAGAGCCTGTTAGCCTCAACATCAGCCATATCCGAGTACCATCCACCCCCAGATTCCACTATGGGATCTCCTCAATATGCGCCTGCAACCATCAAGAAGGAGGAACCAAATGTGTATAATGACCCAGGGTATTATGGTGCAAAGATTGGTAATATTCAGAAGATGTACTCAAATGAAACATGGACATTACCATCTGCGCAACAACAAACAGGTGCTATGCTGGTTCTACCTGATAATATTAGTTTATATCATGATGTTATTTCCAGATGGGAGTCTATTACTACTAATGTGGTGGATTCAAAAATCTGGAGCGATAACAGAACTAAGGTGCAATATGTTGAGAACCTTTTGGGAGAAACGGAGAAGAAGACCTTCATCCAATGGATAATGATGTATCCAGATCAATATGACAAGTTAGTTGGAATGGCCGATGAAACTCAGAATATATTAACACAAATCCGAAGAATAATTACTCTAGAAGATCCAGCGTCAGGATCTACGGTGGAACAAAACCAGGCTTACCTAGACCTGGAAAGACTGGTATGCCATGATACTAGAGATTTAATTTCATATATGAATGAATACAAAGTGCTTGCAGCCAAAACGGGGCAGATGTTTGTAAATGAAGAGCTTTCAAGCAAGTTTTATAGAAAAATGCCACCCCTTATCGGAAGCTACCTTGAAAAGAAATTCCAGGAGAAGCATCGGGGAAATACGATTGGTGTTCTACCCCGAATACATCATGCCTACCAGGAATTAATGGAAATGTGCAAACAAGCATCTCTGCAGAGAAGTTTGAAGGACCTTCAGTTCTGTTCTAAAATTCCTCTACCATATCATTATCAAAAGCCTACAAGGAGATATGGGCTAAGAAAAGCAAAATCCTACAAAGGAAAGCCGCACAAATCCCATGTGCGGGTCATTAAAAAGAAATACCAGAATGATAGATCTAAGGTACGTAAATGTAAATGTTTTATTTGTGGAGAGGAAGGACACTTTGCTAGAGAATGCAGGAATAAGGTAGGAAACAAGGAGCGAGTTGCAATGCTAAGTGAACTTGACCTGCCTGAAGAATTTGATGTCGTATCAATAGACCCTGAGGAAACAGACAGTGATGCAATCTGCAGTATATCGGAAGGAGAGCATGATATGGAGCATTATTGCAGTCTGGTAACTAGTTCCTTACCTGAAACTTTATTCGTACTAATAGGGGAAGCCCAAGGATGGCAGGTTCAGGTGGACATACCGGAAGAACAATATGCATGCAACCATGAATGGCAGCTGAACCGGGAAATAAATTCCCAATTCATTAAGTGCATTTTTTGTAAAAGAATTACAAACCAAAGATCAAGAGGCCATTGTCCAGATTGCAAGCTAACTACATGTGCCTGGTGTGCAGAAAGTTATTTAGGGTTCTCATTAAAACCCTTACCACCACCTACAGTACAGTATGACGACAGGAGTTTAATCTCAGAACTAATTAATTATACTCAGTATTTATTGACAGAAAATCAGAAACTGAAAGAAGAGTTATCAAGAGTTCTGAAGAGAAATCAGAAGTCAGAAGAAGAGTTAGCAGAAGCATTAATGGAAGATCTACAGCAACTATCACCAGAAGATTTTCAGAAAGGAAAAGAGCAGGTAACATATCTCGAGGAGCAAGTGGTCTCAAAAATTACAGACGGTCAGGCATCCCAAAGAAATACACCCAACCACCTCTATAATATCAGAGTAAGCCTAGAAATACCAGATATACAGCCTTTCAGTGTCAATGCCATATTGGATACCGGAGCAACTTCTTGCTGCATTGATACCAGATCAATTCCAAGTAAGGCCGTTGAACCAAACGCTTATACTATATTAATTAATGGTGTTAATTCTCAGCAGGAGGCCAAGATGAAGTTAAAAATGGGTCAGATGATAATCGGGGAAAATAAATTCAGAATTCCCTTTACCTATGCGTTTGATATAACCCTAGGCAAAGGAGTACAAATGGTGCTGGGATGTAATTTCATACGCAGCATGCAAGGAGGAGTAAGAATTGAAGGTAACACCGTTACATTTTACAAAAATATCACTACTATTGCCACAAATCAGAACGCTGCGGCTGCAATTGAAGAGCTGGGGCTTGAAGAAATGGAATATATTCAACTACAGGAGGAAGTATACTTCGCGGGTACTATCTCTAACCAGAATATTTTGCATAAGCATAGCTCTTTGTTCAACAGATTAAAGGAGCAAGGATATATTGGGAAAACCCTCTTCAGCATTGGCCTAAGATTGGTATTCTATGCAAGATAGAGATTATTAATCCCGACATCACTATTCAAGATAAGCCCCTTAGCAATGTCTCACCAGCTTTAAAGGAAGCCTTCAAAAGACATGTGGATGCACTTCTTAAACTCAAGGTAATTCGACCAAGTAAAAGCCAACACAGAACAATGGCAATGATTGTACAATCAGGCACTTCTATTGATCCCATTACTGGTAAAGAAACTAAAGGCAAGGAAAGGATGGTTTTCAATTACAAAACACTCAATGACAATACCTACAAAGATCACTATAGTCTTCCAGGGATCAATACTATATTAAAGAAGGTGGGAAATTCAAAAATATATTCTAAGTTTGATCTGAAATATGGCTTTCATCAGATCGCTATGGATCCTCTTTCTATTGATTGGACGGCTTTTATTTGCCCATCTGGTTTATTTGAATGGCTTGTAATGCCATTTGGTCTAAAGAATGCACCGGCAATATTCTAGCGAAAAATGGATCAATGTTTTCAAGGTACTGAAGAATTTATTTCCGTCTACATTGATGATATTTTGGTCTTCTCAAATACAAAAAGGGAGCATATTAAGCATTTGGAAATAATGCTTGGTATTTGTGAATAGCATGGCCTGGTACTCTCCCCAACTAAATGTAAGATTGGAGTTTCAAAAATTGAATTCCTCGGAGCAGAAATTGGTGAAGGAAGCTGAAGCTGCAACCCCATATTATTAAGAAAATCACGGAATTCAAGGAAGAACAATTAAGGGAGAAGAAGGGACTCAGATCATGGTTAGGTATTTTAAATTATGCTCGGACATACATTCCCAACTTAAGTTCTAAGCTTGGGCCACTCTATGAAAAGACTTCACCTCATGGTGACAAGACGATGAAAAATTCAGATTGGGCTCTGATTAAAGAAATAAAGGCCCAGGTTAATCAGTTACCAGACCTAGAAATATCTCCCGAAAATGCTTATATAGTTCTTGAGACAGACGGAAGTATGACGGGCTAGGGTGGAATTTGCAAATGGAAACCCACTAAGTATGATTCCAAGAGTATGGAAAGAATATGCGCCTACGCACATGGTAAATTCCCAACTGTTAAATCGGTAATAGACGCTGAAATTTATGCAGCTATGGAATCGATGACTGCATTAAAAATCCATTATATGGACAAGAAGGAAATAACGCTGAGGACTGATTGTCAGGCCATTATTAGCTTTCACAACAAGACTGCAAGAAACAAGCCCTCAAGGGTCAGGTGGCTCGCGTTCACTGACTATATAATAGGAACAGGAGTCAGGATAAACTTTGAACATATAGATGGCAAACTTAATATCCTTGCAGACACCCTCTCCAGATTAGTAGAAGAGCCAGAAACATTGGCCACCCTCAGTGATTCTCTAGAACAAATTATTGTTGACTCCATGGATGAAGCATCAAGTTCAAACAGGTTCCCTTTGTTGGCAAGGTATGAAGACTTAACTCGTCAAACTCTATCGCATATATTTTTCCAGGAAGATCACGACAAGAGAAACCAGATGGCAAGGGTTGAAGAGGAAGCAATAAGCAACGTGCTGGAAAAACTTCGTGAGCTAGAGTTAATTCTACACGAAAAAGAATATGACTTCAACTCCAGGAGATATCAAAATCAAAATGGAAAGATTGACAACTACTACCACAAGCATCTTGAGAAGATTCGAGAAAACAGACGTGACCTCTTCCAAGAGGTCCAACGCATCCAGCATATTGGGTGGGAAATAAAAAAGAATACGTGAAGCATGATGGGCCCAGTTCAAATCAAAGATAGCTGTAAAGAAGATTGCTTTGTGTGATAGCTGATGTAAAATAGCTTTGTGTGCTGTAAAGTGATTTGCTTTAGTAAAAGATAAGATGCTAAAAGGATTAGCCATCCTTTCGGAATCTTATCTAGCTTTTGAAAAAGCCTGAGTAGACGCTAAAGGGCAAATAATTGAGGGACGATGGGGCTAACAGATAAGCACCCGCCTTAATTCATTTGCAACCCTCGGCTCTATAAAAGGCCAAGAATGCAAAGGGTTTGAGCACGCCTTGAGCGATCCCAAGACTCTCATTCCCTAGGTTTAAGTGTGCTTGTGCTTGCTTTCTTCAAGAAATAAATCTCCGAGTTTTCACTCGGGTTTTCCTTTCTAATTGAAGAACGATCCTTCGATCCATTATACAAGTGTTGTAAATATATGGTGCACGAGAGTAGCTGCTATAACGTGTAACTGTTATAAAGTGTAGCAGCTACTATCGATTAGTTGCTATTGTGGGGACCGGTGCAGTCGATAGAGGGGGGGGGCGGTGAATATCGACCGTAAAAATTGTTCGGGAACTTCATAAACTTTTCAATTCGTTCTAGATACAGAGTTAGTAGCAGCCGAAAAAATATAAAGAACGAACAAAACAAACAACAGATTGCACACGAGATTTACTTGGTTCCCAACCCCCCAGGGTCAGTACATTCAAGGCCTAAGCACGGGAATGCCAGTCCACTAATGGTCTCCATTCCGGACTTTCCGGAGGCGTAGAAACCCGTCTTACAGTGCAATATTTAAAATCACAAATATAAAGAAATTACGTGCGAAAAGTAAATCAAACCAAATACAAGAGTCGAAGACTCGGCCAATCTGGAACTTCGAAGTGCCGTGCACTTCCACCCGGAGCTTCCTTGGTCGTAGAGCTTTGCCATTAGCGCTTTGTCGTCACTTGAAAGACTTAGAATGATCTTGGAATGTTGTATTGAGTTGAGGGGTCGAAGCCCCTTTATATAGGCTTGGTATAGGGCGCCTGTGATCAGTGAGGCGCCTCAAAGAACTTGGTAAAACTCCATTCTCGCGCCGAACTCGCAGCAGTGGATAAGGGTTTCATCCAGGGTGCCCTAGACATATAGGGCGCCTGGGAGCTCTCAGGCGCCTGGGAGCTGGCAGCCAATCCAGGGCGCGTTGTTGCTCTGGGGCGCCTGTTTCAGTACAGGCGCCTTAGAGGTCTTCTTCCAGGTCGCTTGTGTTCGTTTGTCTGCCTTGTTTCCAACTTTTAGGTACTTGCAATACAATCAAAGACAAGACAAACATGCAGATAATCTTAACTTTAAGAACTTGGTTTTGACTTCAGGTTTTCGTGAAACCCTAGGTCGAACCGACACCTAAGTTCCCACCCCCGGGAACGTGCGTTTCACATACTCCTTTCAGGAGATGGTTGCCACCCGACCCATCCGGTTGGACTTTTTCTTAGCCTTCGAGACTCATGGATCTCGAGACGTCCGAACCTCGACCCATCTCTACTTCTATCTTTAGTCATCGCTCAGCTAAGTTGCTCAATCCCTTGGACCAAGACTTCGTGCCCAAACCCTAGGTCCAGGACTTTGGTGCCCAACCCTCGGCCAGGACTTAGTGGCCAATTCCTCGAACCAGGAGTTAGTGCCCAGCTTCACTCACCATGTCTTAGTGCACAATCCTCGGTCAGGTCTTAGGTGCCCAGCCCTCTGCCAGGACTTAGTGCCCAATTAAATACACAGAATATTCAAGGTGTGGTATTTCTCTCCCTTTAGGTTTCGAAAGTTCAATATGATTCAAACTTTAAAGTGCTCCAAATTCGAGTGGTTGATCGTTGTATATTAAGAGACGATTGTCAATCAATTGTAAACATGTAGGTTGAATAATATCATCTTAAAAAATAAGACTTAATCTTTGCCTAAATCTTAACACTCTTATCTGAATGGATAAATTTATTCAAATGAGTGTGTCAATATATCCCAAAAGATAACTCAACAATCAATGATATTAAGTCAGTGATCCAAAAGACAGTTGATAATGATAATACAAAGATGGATTCATCTACTATAGAAAGGAGTAGATCCACATCGCCATCACCATACCGAACTTCATTGGTTCAAATCGTCTATTTATCGTCTTGCTGATTGTTTGAACCTAAGGAGGTTGAATTAACAATATTGACGACTACCCGACAACACTTTCAAGCAAAAAAAAAAATGTCTTCTTCAACTTACTTTACCTCCAATCTAAGAAAGTAGCTCACGAGCCTCATATATGCCATCTAATACTCTTTTGTTTTTCTAAAGTTAGTACTAGGTATCAAGCTCTTTGAACCGACTTAATGGAAGTTTTCCACTGACCACCAGGATAAATCGAGAATTGCTTATGGAGACCTATCCAGATGATTAACATTCTTAGACCTACTTCTCACTAAAGAAAAAAATCTTTGCAGTGCATCGCAGTGGAGATTTGAACCTTTCCTTAGTTATTAATGTCGGACAAGATAACGATTATCTTGCGAGATGATAAGAAGGGGAATTGAGGAAAAAGCAAGAAGAGAAAAATTACCAAAAAGAGAAACTTTATTAAGAATAATGAATTAATTCTCACTTAGCTAAATATATATTTATATAGACTCTAGACCTAAAGACAAAGAAAAGAAAGAAATCTCAATTTATGGATCTCAATTCCTATCTTGTAAATAAACGAAAAATTCTTGCCGAAAAGTGAAATAACTTGACAAAATTGAAATTAATAAAATATGACATTGACATAAATAAATCATAACTCATATATACCAGAAACACTAAAAATACCCTAAAAACAATAAAAATAGAAATGACTAAAAATAGTAATAAAATCTTCGGAGACTCAGATGAAAGCCTAAATGTTAGAATTTGGGCTCAAAAATTGGAGGTTACAAGTACCATAGTAACAAATGTAGATTTTTAAATTCTGCATGTGTGGTCACCGATAGAACCTGATTCTGAGTCTCGAGTCACAAATTATGCCTCTTTGAAATTCAAGAGGTCATGTTAGGTTAATCCAATATCAGTTATCCATTAGAGGTCTAACTATTACACCATTATCCCATGCTCATATGTTTGTACTGTAGTAGTCTTGAATTCTTTAAACATTTATTGGTTTCTTCTTATGAAAATGAGATCATTCACGTACAACGCAATAAATGGCATATAATTCATGCTTATATAGACTTGGCACAAGGCAACAAAAGCATCCATTAGCAAACAACTATTGACTATTTCATGCCCTAGTGTCTGTTTCAGTTCATAATGATTTTCATGATTGCAACAACCACTTAATGTTGCGTGCTCGTACCCTAAGATTCTCTAAAGTTCCACTAGTCATTTTAGACCTTTTAGCCATCATCCAAAATCCAACTAGATATACAATCTCTTACTTGGGTGGCTTTGTATTCGCTTTAGAATGTCTTATGAGGTCTAGAAATGCAGTACTATTATCATCCAATACCTTAAAGAATCGGTATCGAAAACCTCCTCGACACCTTTCTTTCATAATCATTAGGTTGGGATTGATTTTTTTGCCTATGAGTCGACTGATCATCACTATCTACCGATTGCTTTACTAAAATAAACTATTACATAGTAGAACGACTCTTACCAACTTTGATTTGTCCATGGACAATCAACTATTATTGTTCATCAATCAATTGATGTATAAACAGTCAAGTACAATAGTCTACTCAGACATGTTTTGCTCGTTGCAATAGTGATATATATTAGTTGATTGTTACTGTTTATCAATCGACTAATTCGACCAATCAAGTCTTTGTAGCTGAGTTCAAAATATTTTGTTTGTTTCTATAGTGATATTAATTAGTCAATTGTTACTATTCATTAATTGGCTAATTTAGAATGAATTGAGTGTAAAAATCAAGATCCAAATTTTTAATAATTTGCTATTATAGTTGTTAGTATTAGTTCTAAAGTCAATTATGAGATGATTGACTAGGGAATATTTTATATCACATTCTATTAATAAAAGTAAAGTTTGGTTATTATATTTACTTCATGTTTGTGTCAAATAAATAAGTATAATAATATCCTAGAGTAGTAGGTTCTAATCTACATTTTATCAAATAGTTGAATTGATAATGGGATGATGTAGAGAACACTACTCTTAACTCCTAGTCAAGTATTAATATTCAAGGACAATATTAATGTGTTGAGATTAACATGTGGTTCAATTGATGATTTGATCTCACAAGTAATGGATATAGGATATCAAATTGACACATGGATATATATTAGAGAATATATACTGAATTGATCTGTCATGAGAAAGTTTCATAGATCGTTATATGAGTATCAAAAACTTTCTCATAGTGACTATTGGTATTAATAGTTCTTAGACCTAAAGTAACTACGGTTCCCTACACAAGGAGTTTTGTACTTTAGTATTGTAGAACGTCGCCCGTAATAGTGTAGACTATAAAAGCGATCATTAGGTATGTAACAAAATATTAGGAGAGATGTGAGTGATGTAGATGAGATCTATCCCTCCTATATGATGGGAGTGATATCTGTGGGCCCTTTGATTAAGTATGACTACTAAAATACATGACCATGCTCAAATGAGTCAATATGAGATATTGATCTCATTTGGTTGAGTAAGTCTACTTAAGGGTCAAGAAACACAAAGATTGATAAGAGGATAATACGATCTATGCCTCATTGAGCAATCTAGATATCGAGAATAAAAAGACAAAGTCATACATTATAATAGTAATGGAAACGTTATATCGAATCTCGACATTCTTGTCACTTAGGTAGCAATGATGCATTGCTAGATGTCACTCATTGTTTATGTATCTAAAGAGGTTTAGATGCATTGCCAACATTACGAGAACCTATTAGGTTACACACAAAAGACACAATGTCTCGGAAATAAGTTGATTTTAGTTTAACTAAAATGTGATCCGAAATTGAATTATTTGAGTTAGACTCAAGTGAATCCAATTGGATTGAGGGATTGAGTATAATATAAGTTAGACTCATTTAGAATAGACTCAAACACTTAATTATGGATAATATTCATTAAAAGGTTTAATGAAATATTATTGGAGAGAAAGACTAAGGGACATTTGATTCATTAGATGAATATAATATTAAATGTCTCAAGGGATACCCAGAGGCTTGATATTCATTGGTTTTTTTTAATTAGCATTAAGAAGCATTAAGATGAAGAGAGCTCAAGGGGAAAAGACTCTTACTATTTATTGAATGAGTATAAAACCTCTTCTTGTCAAAGACTAGTGTTCATTGATCCCTTTTCGTCCTCTTTCTTCCTCCTTGGCTGAAACTCTCTAGTAGAAGTTTTTGGTCCCTGATGGACCCAAAATAGGCTGTCACGAATGTGGGTCTCAAATTTAAAATATGAATATGTGCTGAAAACCCTTTTTGCAATCAAAATATGAAAACGTAGTAAAGGGGCCACATGTCGTATTTTTCCTCGGGACTAGTTGAGGTTGTGTGATTCGAGCTTGTGTTTGTGTGTCGTTAATGTTTTTGGGTTTCAAATAAATGTTGGGTTTTGGGTTGCAATTCGGAATTGAAAACACAATGCAAAGGATCAACCAAAGGGATAGCTTACTATGAAACTTAACAAGTGATAGCCAGTTATAACTCAACCAAAAGGATCACTTACTCATCGAAAACCCTTAAGCAATTTTTGGAAACTGATTTCTGATTTCAAAAGCAAAACAAATGCCAAGCAATGAAACAACAAAATCAAACGCAAGACATGGACAATTGCAAGCAATCTAAAACCGATCTGATACAAAAACCGTGCCAAGATTTCACTTGATACAAAGTGCAAGCAATTTAACAAACTTGATACCAAGGTGAGAACAACTTATGTGCCAAGGTTTTGAATTAGCTGCAGCAATTGTGGCCGATTAACTTAGCTTGAAGGCTAGGCTAACAAGGAAAACATTTGCAGGATTCTATGAAGAATTTCCGAAACTTGAAGACTGATAAAAACAAGTACAAGTTTAATTCAGATTCTCTCAAGATCAGTTGAGATCAAATGCATAAACCATGCTTGAAAAGAAATCCAACTAATTCCAATTGATATTTAGAAAGTGGGCTGATAATTCAGAAACGCTGCCGCAATTTGACACACACCAAGCTGCTGAATTTCAGAAATGCAGGGAGAATAAAGTGGATGCAGTAAGACAGATTCGAATGCAGAAATGATGATGCAGCAGAAAATTGGATGCAAAAATCATACAAGTAAACTGATTTCAAATGCAATCAAGTTCCAATGCTAATCTTCACTGATATCATTTCAGAAAGGATGCTTGGGACTTGCAGAAATAGAATTTGCTAGCAGAATTAGAAGACAGAACTTGCTAAGTGAATGCAGAAATGTGATAGCAGATCAAATGCTGAAATTATCACTTCCAAAACGAATTTGCATCACTAATCTAAGTGCAGGAGGGCTTGAAATGAACCAATGTTTACTTGACACGAAAATCAGAAGCTACCAATTACCATTTGCTGATACAAAACTGAAATTGCAGAATTCTCCAAGTTTGATACGCATGAATTGAAATCAAATGCAGGAATTTAATTCGAATACCTGGTAAATGAGACAAGCTACAATCTGACTTCAGAAGATGAAACTAAATCTAACTAGCTACGAAATTCAGAGCTAAGGTAAGAAACTGATACAAAAGGAAAAGAAATGATACGCAGAAAAATAGGGTTGAAATAGGACTGATACGCAAGCTGGAAACATGAAACAAATTGAAATTAAAAGCAATTATCCACTAAACACATTCCCTAGCTATTAAACTTGAAGATTGAACCCTAATTTAAGCTGGAACAATGCAGTAAACGAAGTTAACAAATCTGAAACAAAGATTGAAACAGAATAATGTGAAGAAATGAAATCTACTGCTAATAACTGAAAATTCGCCAATTAAGCTAAGCCTCAATCCAAATCCTTGCTATCACTCAAGGATAAGCCTCGAATTGAGGTGGTCACGCCCTGGTTGAAGAAGAACTTGCTGAAGAAAACGAAGAAGAAACGAAGGAAACGAGCTGCGGCGAGGACGTGACGAAGGCTGAGGAGCTGGGAAAATTTCCTTAAGTACATAAGAATGGACGACCCAGATTGATCGGAGGAGATCTAACGATTGATCTTGCTCTGATTGGGATGAAACTTTGATGATGATGATCTGGGGTCAGGATCTGCCTCGTGGTAGCTCGGATCCTACAGATGTGCAACGGATCGTCCAGATCAACCTAATCTTTGAATGGACGATCTAGAGCCCTCCGAGCTTGATCCAGCGGTTGATTTAACTCTGATTTGGATGAAACCTTCAGATCTTGATCAGAATGCTTGATCAACCCTAATCCTAGCTCGGATTGCTTCAGATGGTCCCGGATGGCTCAGATCTAGCCGCTTTTGAATCGGACGGCCCGGATTAATCGTAAGCTTGATAATTCGATGCCATATTGGATACCGGAGAAATGAAATCTACTGCTAATAACTGAAAATTTGCCAATTAAGCTATGCCTCAATCCAAATCCTTGCTGTCACTCAAGGATAAGCCTCGAATTGAGGTGGTCACGCCCTGGTTGAAGAAGAACTTGCTGAAGAAAACGAAGAAGAAACGAAGGAAACGAGCTGCGGCGAGGACGCGACGAAGGCTGAGGAGCTGGGAAAATTTCCTTAAGTACATAAGAATGGACGACCCAGATTGATCGGAGGAGATCCAACGGCTGATCTTGCTCTGATTGGGATGAAACTTTGATGATGATGATCTGGGGTCAGGATCTACCTCGTGGTAGCTCGGATCCTCCAGATGTGCAACGGATTGTCCAGATCAACCTAATCTTTGAATGGACGATCTAGAGTCCTCCGAGCTTGATCCAACGGTTGATTGAGCTCTGATTGGGATGAAACCTTCAGATCTTGATCAGAGTGCTTGATCAACCCTAACCCTAGCTCGGATTGCTTCAGATGGTCCCGGATGGCTCAGATCTAGCCGCTTTTGAATCGGACGGCCCAGATTAATCCGAAACTTGATAACTCGATCCGGGTCCACTTCCGACTCAAGTTTGACCCAGTATGCCCTAGGTCCATGAACCTTTCATGCCTACAAAAATAGATCAAAAATTTAGTGGCCAAATAATCCAAATATGTGTAAATTTGCAATTAAGTCCAAAATAAGAGGAAGTTCTAAAACTTAGGGTAAATTCATAATTAAGCAAGAAAAATATGGGTCAAACATGGATTTTAGCAATTAAAATAATCAACAAAATGGTACTTATCAACTCCCCCACACTTAAGCTTGAGCGTCTCGCGAAACCACTAAGTATGTATCCCTTAGGCTTTCTTAAGCATAATTAGAAGCAAATGAAAAGAAATTACCTAGGGTCGTCAATTCTCAAAAATCTAAGCTCTATGGATTAGTATCTTGTCCTTAAATCAATAACATAGCCTTTTCATCCATTATGAGTCATTGAGATGAATTTAACTCACTAGCCTTTCAAGGAAAATTTTGGTGGCTCTCTCCTTAAGTTCTAACTAGATGATGGAAGTGGAGCTCACTCAAACACACATGCTTCTTACACTACCATATGCTTGCTTATTATCTAATCTCCACCATTATTCATGATTAGGATCAATATCTACAAAAACAAGTGAAAACATAGAAAATGGTAAAGAGTGGAGTAAAAGCCAAGAAAATGGAAAAATGGATAAAGTGGAAGACTTGAGTGCTTGAGGATATTTTTGATGCTTTTTGCTTCTCTATACAGTCCTCTAGTGCTATAAAAATGTGGTGAAGTCAAACTTAAATAATTTCCTTTGATTTGGATGAAGACACCTTCCTTGTTCAAATGTGCCAATTTGTGCTATTGCGTGCCAACTTGTTTCTTCCTCTCTTTTCTTTTCCGTTTTTTTTTTCTTTTTTCTTTCTCTCTAGTAAGGCCAGAATGTAGTGATGCAAGGCTTGGATTTGGATGAGAAAAATTCCACTGAATTCAATGGTGCCTAACTCCCTTGTGTGCCATTTTGACCCTTTGTTGTCTTTTCTCCCTTTTTTTTTCTCACGGTCAGCTGCTACTTCATTTGTTCTGGTCTTCATTTGGTCAGTTGGAGACTTGCTGACCAGGAACTAACTCCAATCCAACACTGCTGTGCCCTTCTTGATACACATCCCTTCAAGTTGGCACTCTTCTTCTTTCATTCTCTCTTTTTTTTTCAGCTTCAAATTCAGCTCCACTGCATCCATTTCAAGTCTCTGATTTCTTCAAGCACTTAGCATCAAGTAGTACTTGCTTCAAATAGTAGTGGAGAATTTAATGGTTCCACTCGAAAATGATTTCTGTTCAGCAGTTAGGATTTCAGCCAAGTCACTGCCTTCCCTTTCTATTCTGATCAGCAGCTTCTAGCATCCAAATTTCTTCCAGATTTGGTCAGCAGTGGGTGTTCTCAATTCTCTTTGATGCATTTCTGAACTTGTTTCCTGATTCACTGCCCAGAAAAATCAATTTTCAGCCCCAGGTTGACACAAACTGCATTCTCAGCTTTCACTGATTTTTTTCTGTTATAATTGCATTTACAGCTCAAGTATCAACTTGCTGCTCTCCAGAACCTCTTGGGCTTTGAGTGGGTTTGTTCTGAGTCCTTGTCAGCACCTTTGCATTGGTTTCAATTCAAATCAGTCCAGCTCAGTTCAAATCTGCACAATTTTTCTGTTTTGGCACCAATCATTTCTACATTTGTTTCAATTCAGAATTTAGCTTGATGCTTCCCGATTTCTATAGTAAATAGCAGCTGCAATCAGCTGCAATCAGGGTGGCCTTGTAAGTGGAGTTCCTTTGGCACAAATTTTTCTGCATTGATCCCAGCTTCAAAAAGCTTCAATTCAGCCTCCATTCAACTTTTTCTCAGCTTCATTTCAGACTTAACAGCTTTGGTTCAGGCTGTGTTCAGATTCCAGCACTCGGCAGCAAACCTTGCATTAGTTTCAGTTCAGAACAGTTCAGATTGCCAACCCAATTCCTAATCCAAGATGGCTTAATAGAAATAGAAAAATTCTTCCTTTTCTTCTCTTTTTGCACCATTTTCTGTCTTGCGTGCCAAATTTTTTT
>JAGFNQ010002428.1:78421-113648 GCA_024364735.1 Boesenbergia rotunda
GCATTTTTAGTCGTGCATTAGAGTCGAGAAGTAGACAAAAGTAACGATCCGTCTAAGGCAGAGAAGGCGGGTCGCTACATTGGTTCAGGACACGGTCTATGTATGTCAGTCCCCACTAGGCTGACTACGTCACACCTAGCCCAAGTAGTTTCTTTCTCGTCTAACGGATTCTAATTACTCTCATGTTTCTGAGAGATTCATACTCGGAACATGTGATGCTCTGGACAGAGGCTTCGAGTAACAATCCGACGATAGGCCTTGGGTATACATCTCCTCGCAATGAGTGGTGAATCATTTGTAGGCTGTTCAAACATCTTCGGGCACTTCGGCTTATACCCAATCATCCTGGGTCCACACCTCTTTGGAGATGCTTGCTTAAGATGTCAAAGTATAAGTCTTCATGACCAAGATGACTTGAACACCGCAAGTCAAAGGAACATCGTACTTAAGATGCAGTAAGAACTTCATTGACATATCTATATGTAGATTACCATATGAAGTTTTACAGCCAGTCACTCCAATGAACTAGTTCCCTTAACTAGCATTCATGTTTATCTCCGGACATCCCAATGTCACCAGCCAGTGAGAATCAGCTGATTAGAGAATAACCCATGCTAGTCTCAACAGAATTGATAGTGTCCGTATTTATCAATTCATCGACTAGGGACAATTTCAATACTTCACAATTGCACATGTAGAGATAATCACTAGTTGTGAATTCATCACAAGTTCTCTCATGCTGTGAATTGTATTGCGGACATTCAGTGAATGAGTTTAAGATCTCAATCAAATACACAAACATGTACACTCAAATAGTGAATATTCATTTATTAAAGTAAATGATTACAATCATAAGGCGATTGCCTTAGGACACTTCTCTCATATTACTAACAAACTCCCACTTGACCTAATGCCAATCGCTACGGTATCCAATACCACAGGCTCTAACATGACCCTCATACTTGCTTTGAGGCAAGGCCTTAGTTAAAGGATCCGCTAAATTCCTTTCAGTGGGAATTTTCTCAATTTGTATATCATTCCTACTTATAATCTCTCTGATCAGATGATAGCGGCGAAGCACGTGTTTGGATCGCTGATGAGACCTTGGTTCCTTTGCTTGTGCAATAGCTCCATTGTTGTCGCAGTAAACCGGTATTGCTTGATCAATGGTTGGAACCACACCAAGTTCCGAGACGAACTTCTTGATCCAGACTGCTTCTTTTGCTGTTTCCGAAGCCGCAATATATTCTGCTTCCGTGGTAGAATCCGCTACAGTGTCTTGCTTGGAACTCATCCAACTTATTGCGCCTCCATTCAAAGTAAATACGTATCCAGACTGAGATTTGGAGTTATCCTTATCTGTTTGGAAACTGACATCTGTATACCCACGTATTACCATATCTCCTTCTCCATATATTAGGAACACATCCTTAGTTCTTCTTAAGTACTTAAGGATTGTCTTGACAGCCGCCCAATGATCCATTCCTGGATCAGACTGGTATCTTCTCGAGACGCTAAGAGCATATGATACATCGGGCCTAGTACATAACATAGCATACATGATAGATCCTATCGCGGATGCATTAGGAATCTTATTCATGCAAATCCTCTCGTCTTCTGTGTGCGGACACATAGACTTTGAAAGGTTGATCCCATGCCTGATGGGAAGGTAACCTTTCTTGGATTCCGACATGCTAAACCTTTTTAGCACTCGGTCTATATATGTAGACTGCGAAAGACCAAGCAACCGTTTTGATCTATCTCTATAGATTCTAATCCCAAGGATATAGGTTGCTTCTCCCAGGTCTTTCATGGAGAAAGTTTTGGACAAGCAAATTTTAACCGGCTGTAAGACTGATATATCGTTTCCTATAAGCAATATGTCATCGACATATAATACTAGAAATACGACCGCACTCCCACTAACCTTCTTGTACACACAAGGTTCGTCAGGATTTTGTGAGAAATAAAACTCTTTGATTGTCTCATCAAAACGGGTGTTCCAGCTCCTGGATGCTTACTTCAGTCCATATATGGGTCATCGAAGCTTGCATACTTTGGTTTTATCAACCGATGTGAAACCTTCAGGTTGTATCATGTATACATCCTCAAGCAGGTTTCCATTAAGGAAAGCTATTTTCACATCCATTTGCCATATCTCATAATCATAATGAGCTGCTATGGATAGGAGCATCCGAATGGATTTAAGCATGGCGAATAGGTTTCGTCATAATCAATTCCTTGTTTCTGACGATATCCTTTTGCCACTAATCTAGCCTTAAAGGTAACAACATTACCTTCCATGTCGGTTTTCTTCTTGAAAACCCACTTGCACCCTATGGGCTTAATCCCTTCAGGTGGGTTAACCAAGTCCCATACTTGATTTTCGTACATGGAATCCATTTCCGACTTCATGGCTTCAAGCCATTTGTCCCTTTCTGAACTTTTCAGAACATCTTCATAACTGATAGGTTCGTCATTGCTTATGAGTAACACGTTGTTCGATTCACTTATGAGAAATCCGTATCTCTCTGGAATATTGCGTGTCCTATCAGACCTACGAAGAGGTGGTGTTGTTTTAGGTTCAACTGATAGCTCATCATTATGAGTTATTGGTTGTGGGTCTAGACTAGGTGTCTCTGTAATGTCTATTGGAGTTTCATGAACTTCATCAAGTTCAATGCCACTCCCACTGTTTTCTTGTAAAAGAAATTCTTTTTCCAGAAATACAGCATGCCTTGAAACAAACACCTTTTGTTCCAAGGGATGATAGAATTGGTAACCCTTTGTTTCCTTAGGGTATCCAATAAATAGACATTTATCAGACTTAGCATCCAATTTGTCTGATACAGTCCGCTTCACATAAGCAGGACAACCCCATATCTTAAGGTGAGTTAAGTGAGGTTTCTTACTATTCCACGTCTCATATGGAGTAGTAGAGACTACCTTGGTCGGGACTCTGTTTAGCAAGTAAACAGCTGTCTTAAGTGCATAGCCCCAAAAGGATTTTGGAAGAGTTGCATGATTCATCATGGATCTAACCATGTCCATCAAGGTTCGGTTACGCCTCTCAGATACACCATTATGCTGTGGTGTATATGGCGGAGTCCATTGAGACAATATCCCATTGTCCCTAAGATAATCTTGAAACTCTTGACATAAGTATTCACCACCCCGATCGGATCGAAGTATCTTAATACTTTTGCCAAGCTGTTTCTCTACTTCATTTCTGAACTCTTTGAATTGCTCAATAGCTTCAGATTTATGTTTCATCAAGAACACATACCCGAGTCGTGAGTGATCATCGATAAAGGTAATGAAGTAGCTATAGCCTCCTTGTGCAAGAGTTGACATTGGTCCACATACATCAGTATGTATTAGACCAAGCAATTCTCCCACCGAATTACCTTTTCCAGAAAAGGGTAATTTGGCCATCTTGCCTTTTAAGCATGATTCACATGTATCAAATGAACCGGGTTCAAATGATTCCCGAATTACACATCAGTGTAATTTGGTCATGCGTTTCTTACTTACATGGCCAAGACAACAATGCCACGTATAGGAGTCTATTCGATTATCAATTCGAGCACGTTTGTTGCTAACTTCGATATTGAAAACGTCACCGGATAAATCTAACGTGTAGATACCATTGCACAAAGTTCCAGTCCCATAAAGAACGCCATTTAAAGTTATGTAACAACAATTATTACTAAAAGTTAAATGATGACCATTTTCATTCAAACATGAAATAGATACAATGTTCTTTATTAATGAAGGAACAAAATAACAATTATCCAATTCTAAGACACGTCCAGTAGGGAGCTTTAGAAAATATGTTCCGATGGCAACAGTAGCAATCTTTGCTCCATTTCCAACTCGCAAATTCGCTTCTCCCTTGACGAGTCTTCTTCTATTCCTTAGCCCCTGTATGTCATTACATATATGTGAGCTACACCCAGTGTCAAGTACCCAGGTGGTTGAGGAAATAGAGTGACATTCAATAACGAAGATACCTGAAGAGGATGGGGCATCGGATGCCTTCTTCTTCAAGGACTCAAGATAAACCTTGCAGTTTCTTTGCCAGTGACCCTCCTTGCCGCAGTGATGGCAAGTGCCTTTTGGTGTCTTTTCAGTCTTTTTGGCCTTTTTCTTCTTTCCCTTATTCTGTTCTTTGGCCTTCCTCTTAGAACCTTTCTTCGAGGAACCAACTAACAGTACCGTCTTTTGATCCTGCTTAACAGAAGGCTTTATAGTCTTTAGCAGGTTGAGCAACTCAGGAATGGTAGTCTCCAGCTTGTTCATCCGATAGTTCATCACAAATTGTGAATAACTTTTGGGCAAACAATGCAGAATTAAGTCAATACTTAGTTCATGATCCATTACAAAATCGAGTGTGCTCAGTCGCTCAATATACCCCAACATCTTCAACACAAACTGTGAAACAGAAGTGCCTTCCTGCATCTTAGAGGTGAAGAGGAGTCTGGAGACCTCGAACCTTTAGGATCTCGCCTGCTCGTCAAATAACTCATGAAGATGGAAGATGATGGTATAAGCATCCAGATTTGTATCAATGAACATATGATATCAAGTGAAATAGATACTCAACATAAAATTTTCACTCAACAACCCTTGTGACTCACTCTTGATACACTTCACCTTTGTTGGCACCCTACTTTCACTTCATTCATTCTTTTTTTTTTCTTCTGTTTTAAGTCTAGCATCCAAGATATAATTTCAGATCTTGCAAAACTTCTAATTTCTCCAACAATTAACATCAAGAGTGCTTGCATCAAATGATAGTGGAACCCTTAAGTGTTCCACTCAAAAATTCAAATCAGCCCATTAAATTCAGCCCCTTGCCTTCACTGATTTCGGAAATGCCTTCACTGCATTGTAATATCTGCTTTTACTGCATTTTGGTCAGCACTTTTCTTTCATTTCCTTTCACTTCACTACATTCATGTGCCTCATTCCTTGATTCACATCCTTGAAACCCCAAAATTCAGCTCATCTTGATACAAACTGCTCAAAAACTGCTGCACTGATTTTTTTTCTTTGTGTTCAGCATTTTGTTCATCCCCTTTCGAATTTTGAACAGCTCTTCACAAACCTTTCAGCATCTTACAGCTTCCTTGATTACTCAGAGCAATTAGCATCCACTAGTAGTGGAGAATTAGATCCAACTATTTCGGATTCCAGCTTACTGCAAAAATTTTTTTTCTGCTTTGCCCAGCTCAAAATTTCTGCTTAAGTTTCAGATTTTTCAGCTTATGTTAAGCTGCTGTTCAGCTTCAATTCAGATTTTACAGCCCTCAATTCAGACTCAAACACAACATTTTGACTTCCATGATTCTAACTCCAAGACTTGCTGACCAAATTATGCTTCATAGAGGTTTCCTTGGCACAGATTTTTTTTTCTTTGTTATTGCACAGATTTTTCAGCTTCTCAGCTTATATTCCACTTCAATTCAATTCGTCTTCAGATTGTACAGCTTCATTTCAGGCCTCCAACAAGGTGTGGCTGATTCCTTTCGCAAAGAACAGCTGCAAGTCCAATGCATTCTGATCAAAGCATGCTATCTAAAGAATCTATTCCTTCAATGGCACAACCTTGTAGCAAGATGTGTTTTCAGATTTTTTTCTTCTGTTTTTTTTTCTTTTCAGCCAAATTCACAATGGCACAATCTTGCTTAGATCTTCAACTTTTTGCTTGACTTCTTCCGGAATTTGGCTTCAATTGAATGGTTGCGTGCCACTTAGACTTTGGCACACAAATTCTTCTTCATCCACCGAATTGAACTTGGCACATGTGATTGTAAAATTTTTTTTTTCTTGATATGAGATGCCTCTTTGATACCCAATCTTTCCAAAACAATAGTCACTCCCCCACAATTAAATTTTTGTCCGTCTCGGGCAAAGTAGCATTAGAAACATTTCAAACAACAAGTCCAAAGAAAAGTGAGGGTAAGAGTAAGAAATAAGTAAAGAAAAATGGAATTAACATGATTTTTGTTAAAATTGATATGGAAAGGTAAACAAAGTGATTAGCCTCTATAGATGTGATCCAATCATTGAAAGATGATTTTGAAAGAACCTAAGCAAGTTCTAGAGTACAATAACATAGGTGTGTCACTAAAAATAAGGCTAATTCTCACTAGGCAAAAATAATTCATCTCAAATCCCCAATTAAGAATCTAAAACCAAGTAGTACTCAAGCATCCAAGATTTCATCCATTAGCTCAAACCCTAAGTTTTAACAACCTAATTTAATTTATTTTCAAAAGACTCTAAAATGCTATGAAGATAACCTAGAAGGATACATTTATTCCTAAATATGAAGAAAACGTGCCAAAAGAACTAACATGCATTTATTGACAAGACTCAATTTAAAAGAAAATTTACTCCTAGAAAGCATAAAAAATGAAACAGGCAATAAAAGAAAATACAAGAAAGAACAATCTCCCCTTTATTCTGGTGGACGGAGCCTATCCAGAAGTAGCCTCCATCGTGGTAGTGGAGGAGTCTGGGTGGCTGAGAGAATTAGGACTCCCCCACACTTGAACTTCACAAAAAATTGCTCTGGTGGCCTAAGGCGATTAAGGTTCAGAATCCATTGAAGGAATGGAGGGCTATGGATTAAAGTAAGATCTTCTCCTCCTTCTTGATGCCTTTCAGAAGTCCTTCCAGGAGGTTGAAGTCTGTTCAGTTGGAGCACCCACTCCTGAAGTCTTCTGGACTATGCAAAACAATGTAATACCTCTCTCAAGCGTTCAGGGTCAGAAAGAAATGATATAAATTCAGTCTCTGCATGAAATGAATCCAAAACTGCATCATATCCAATTAAATCAATTCTTGGTGCCTCAATAAAATTTTCAAAATCATTTCCTACAAAATTTGCATCCAGATACTCATCACAAATAAAGAAATCAATTTCTGGCACATCAATAAAAATTTCACAATTATTTTCTATCAAGAATGTATCAAGCAATGTATCACAGCCAATAAAATCAATCTCAGATACCTCCATAAGTTTTTCACATTCAACCTCAGCATAAGATATAGCAAGAGATTCGTCAAAATAAATAACATCAATTTCAGGCACTTCTAAAAATGTTTCACTATCCATATCCACAAAAGATGTATCAAGAAATTCATCATAACAAACAACATCAATTATAGGTGCCTCTAAAATTTGTTCGCTACCCATATCTATAAGAGATGTATCAGGTAATGCAGTATGACCAAGGAAATCAATTTTTGGTACCTCTATTGGATTTGCACAAACAATTTCTACACAAGGTATATCAATAAATTCATTATAACCAATAAATTCAGCACTAGGTACCTTTTTGAATTTTTCTGAATAAAGAGGAGAAATACTTACCTGATCGTGCTGGAGAATACCTGGAGGTTCTACAAGAGTAGATGTATCCATGGCCTCCTCCTGATCAAGTACATGCTCCTCTTCAGCCTCACTCTCTGTGGACACTCAACTAGAATAGGTGATCCTTGGGTGCTTTCTTCCACCATGCAAGTCCCTACACTTTCTGGTTCATCTTCTGAATCTTCTAATGTACCAGTAAATTGTGGTGGTCCCTGGGGCTTAGTGCAATCCCCTACACCTGTGGAATCATCTCCCGTGTATGTTTCTCCTGTAATATCTGCAACAACAATATTAGAAAAATTAGGACCATCAATGATACTATCATCAGAAAATAAAAGATCAGAATGGTCCTGTGGAGCTGAAAAATTTGGCAATGGATTTTGAATAGGAATCTCCGGAGGGATGCATGCTGTAGGTGCCCTATATTTGATGATTACTTCTTCTTCTTCTACGAATTTTGCAAGATCACTTGAAGAAGGACTTGTCCATGCACTAGGGTCACCTTGAACTGATATGAACTCAACTCCGTAGCCCTCAGAATTAAGAGGAACTTGAGAAGATAATTGTTCTGATCTTTGGGCTTTTATCTGATTCCATTTCTCTACCAATTTTGCAAGTTGTTGTTGTTGTTGAAAATTTTGCTGTTGTTGTTGTTGTTGTTGTTGAAAATTTTCTTGAAAACTTTGCTGTTGTTGTAGGATTTGTTGACACATCTCCATCATCCTTTGTTGTTGAGCCTCACTCCAATCAGGATCATTAAAGCCTCCTTGATTAAACTGCTGAAATGGGAGGGGCTGAAAATTCTGAGTGTCTTGCTGAAAATTCTGTCCTTGAACTGGAAATCATGCTGAAAATGTTGAAATTGTGGTTGAAAGGATGGTTGAACTTGTTGCGAATGGTAGCCCTGGAAATCGGATCTGAGGTTGAAATTGTGGTGGTAAAAACTGAGATTGAGCGGGCTCAAAATTCTGGTTTTGTTGCTGGAAATTCTGATTCATGAGCTGTGAGGGCTGGAAAAATAGTTGGTTTTGAGGTGGAAATGTTTGAAACGATTGACAATCTTGCTGCCCTTGTTGATATAGTTGGAATTGAGGTTGAAATTGATTATTTCCATGCTGAAAACTTGCAAAAGGCTGCTGGAAATTTTGGTTAAAATGATGAAATTCTTGCTGAAATTGTTGGAATTGTTGTGGTGGCTGGAATTGTTGTAGTTGCTGAATTTGAGGCTGACAAAACTGATTTGGTTGCTCAAAAACTAAAAATTAGGGCTGCCCATTCTGAATTTGTTGGAAATTTGAGTAGGACTGTTGGAAATCTTGCTGTGGCGGTTGAAATTGCTAGAAAGGCTGAAACTCTAAACAGGGCTGCTGAAATTGGTTGAGAAGCTGAAATTGTGCTGAAATGTAGGCTGAATCGGCTGCTGGTGAGTAGATGACTGAGCTTTATGTTTTTGTTGGTATTCCAACTCCTTTAACACATTTTTTAACCCCACCAGTGCATCTTTGAGCTCTGTATAGAACTCTGGTGACTCTGTATAGTCCTCTGGTGAAAACATTTGGATTTTATAGCCCTGTCACACAACAGACAAGAAAAATGGCAGCAACCGTATACAAAAGATAAAGCAAAATAAAATAGAACCCAATGATATGTCCAAAAGTATACAAGCAAAAATCAAACAAATCAACTAGTTGCTTCCCCGGCAACGGCGCCAAAAATTTGATAGACCCGAAATACTAGGTTAAAGTTGTCACGAATTGTGGGACCATCAGAATTTAAATGTGAATGAATAACTGGAAACCCTTTTTGCAATCAAAATATGAAAACGTAGTAAAGGGGCCACAGGTCGTATTTTTCCTAGGGACTAGTTGAGGTTGTGTGATTCGAGCTTGTGTTTGTGTGTCGTTTGTAAATTTTGGGTTTCAAATCAAAATTTGGGTTTGGGTTGCAATTGGAAATAAAAACTCAAGGAAAAGGCAAGGACTCGGCTATGGAACTTAACCTAAGTGATTCCAACAATGAACTCAAATAATTTGGAAGCTTAAATGCACTTAGCCTAATTCAGAAAACCAATCTGATATGAAATCAAGCCAGTTTCGATTGATGCTAATGCAAAGAACTTCTTCAAGGATTATTATTCAAAACAAACCAAATGGAAATCAATCTTCAACCAAATTGATACAAAACCAGTGCTAATGCTTTACTTGATACAATGGCAGGATTTAATAGCTTGATACACAGGAAATTTCAGAGATGATGACTGCAGCACAATGTGCAGAAATGAAGTACAATTCAGATGCAAAACAATTGAACAAGGTAATCTGAATTCAATGCAATGACACACCAGAATTACATTTAATTTGGCACTAATCCAATGCTGATTTGTTGCTTGATACACAATGTAGGCTTGGAACTAAAGTGCAGTAACCATATGAACAATTCAGAATGTTCTTGATACAGAAATGCAATGCAAGAGTGCAGAAATGAAGACAAACCTTCAGAATTCGAATGCAGCATTAGAAAACACAGCTATAAACCAATTGATGCGCAGGGATGAGTAATTAAATTCAGAACTAGAGAACCAATCAACTTAGACACAAACTGGATGCAAAAATGGTGCACAGAAATGCAGAATTCAGACACGAATCATTTCAGAAATGAAGTTCAGATGCAGAAACTGAAGTGGCACATGCAAGGAAAGGCTGATACGCACATTACAACCCAATTTTAGAGATTTAAATCCATTACTTTTGAATGCAACAAACTGCACGTGAGTTTAGAATTTAGAACTCAGCTTACTTGTACCATTTCAGAAATAAGAAGCTGAAGATTTCCGAAATTAAAGCTGGATGGCAGAATTGAAAACTTGAATGGCAGGATTTAAATTCAGAATTGCAGAAACGATTACTGCAGAAATACAACTTCGAACCAAAAGCAAAATGAACCAAGCAACTGAAATTAAATGCTCAAACCAAGAAGAACTAATGTAACTGACTCAATTTCTGAACACGAAACTGAAATTACAGATCTCTCTTGACACGCAAGCTGAAACTGCAGGAGCAGACAGATTTCAGAAATGAACAAATTTCGAAAATGAAACTACATATGAAACAAACTTAGATCCAATGCATTATGACACTAATTGTTATCTCTAGTTCAAGGCATCAAAACCAAACATAACTGAATTCGGAAAGAACTGCAAAAATCAGAAATAGAAATGGCACGCAGAAACAATTTGACTGCACCAACTGATACGCAAGGTAATAAGATGAATGTAAGCAATTGAACATGAAATAAGCTGAAATCTTAAACTATTGTTCACTAAACAAGTTCATTAACTAACTACTTGCCAAATGAAACCTAATTAAGCAGAAAACAATCAGGAAACGACATTACCACTAATGAAACAGAATCAGAAACTGCAGAAACGAAATTTACAACTAATTGACTGAAATTAACTACGGTAAACTAATCCTCAATCCTCCCAAAGCTCAAAATCTTCTTGGTCGTCAAGCAAGAGCCGACCTCGAACCCCTAAGCACAGCAAATCAGAGGAAATCAGCTTCAATCGATCACTCTGCTCAAATTGCATCAGCTGGAAGAAATTCGATCCAAACTCTTCGATCTCAGCTTCATGAGTTGCGATGGTGATTTGGAGAAGACCTGAGCTCACCTGAGAACCCCTACAAGTGGCTCAGGTGGTCGAAAATGGGTGGTAGCTGAGATTCCAGTGCTTGGACCACAGATGATGCCGAAACCCTCAAACACCTCTGTCCGGATGAAATTTGAGCTGAAATCTCGATCGGAGCAGTCTTCCAAGGATTCAGATGATGATCAAATGGAGAATTTGAGGGGTCGCGCCCCGGAAATGGAGAAAAATCTGAAGAAACTGAAGAACTACGAAGAAGGAGATGTTTGCGGCGAAGACGCGACGAGGAGAAGAGCAGTGGAGTTTTTGATTAAATACTTAAGCATGGACGACCCAGATTCATTTGAGGAAATCCAACGGCTGATCTTGCTCTGATTTGAGCCAAACTTTGATGATGACAATCTGGGGTCAGGATCTGCCTCGTGGTAGCTCGGATCCTCCAGATTTGCAACGGATGGTTCAGATCACCCTAATCTGTGAATGGACGATCTAGAGCCCTCCGAGCTTGATCCAACGGTTGATTTAGCTTTGATTGGAATGAAACCTTCAGATCTTGATCATAGTGCTTGATCAACCCTAACCCTAGCTCAGATTGCTTCAGATTGTCCCGGATGGCTCAGATCTAGCCGCTCTTGAATCGGATGGCTTGGATTAATCGTAAGCTTGACAATTCGATCCGGTTCACTTCCGACTCAAGTTTGACCCAATATGCTCTAGGTCCAGGATCCTTTCATGCCTACAAAAATATATCAGAAAATTAGTGGCCAAATAATCCAAAAATGTGTAAATTTGTAATTAAGTCCAGAATAAGAGGAAATCCTAAAACCTAGGGCAATTTCACAATTAAGCAATAAAAACATAGGTCAAACATGGATTTAAGCAATTAAAATAATCAACAAAATGGTATTTATCAGCCACATGTTTCTGATAGGCCACTAACTGGTCTGGAGTTGCATTTTCTGGAGGATGGTTGGGAAGTTGATCTTCAAGGACATAAGCAAGCTTCTCTGCCTTGAGGACTATTCTCAGGTTTCGAAGCCAGTCCATGAAGTTTGGCCCAGTCAGTTTATTGGTGTCCAAAATGGAACACAAATTCATAGAAGGCATAATCGAGTGATTATCCTAGAAATACAAATTGAGCTTATGTGAGAAGAATGATAAAGAATGCATCAACATACATTAATTAAATCCTATTTATTTATCGAATTGAATAACCCTTTTTATCAATTCGGGAGATCGTAGGAACATCTCCAAATAGGTTGATATTCAACCATAGATAAGAACAACCATGGCTGTGGCCATCAAGTTATTCTTAGCTATGAAGGTAGGTAATTATACCGATTACATATCACATATATGTAACTATCACTTTATGCGATCAACTAATTGAATGTTTGCATAAATCATTGGGTTGTTAACTCATTAACAAGTATGCAACAATATACATAGCACCCAACTGCACCTCTCTTTACCTCGACCTTGGCTGTGGCACAACAAATCGATGCTCCAAGCTTAAGGCTGACCCATTAATCAAGAAATAGTTTTAATATGGTTGGAGCTCATTCAACCGTTTAGTCAGGCTTGGATGTGTCCAACAACCAAAACTAAGGATTGACCTCTGACTCCAACTGTATTAATCATAAACTAATTCCATTGTTTGAACATGTTGAGGTTCAAGCCGAGCATGGATGTGTCCATCAACCCAAACGAGAAACAAAACTCCGGTTCTAACCATATTAATGGAAGGTGTTAGCCTTAATATTTTGTAAGGGGTTTTGGGTCTCATCCTTTCTTTTCTAAGCACATTCATGACATATAATTATGTCATGTACTAACGATTTCCTTAATTAAGTATGTATGTGACTTAATTTATCAAGTCTCATTAATTGAATTAGGAACCGGATTTCCTAATTCTAATTTCATACTTTATTCAAGGAATTATTTTGGTAAACAATTTCCTAAATTGTCATAATCAATTTCGGAAATAATATGTTTAAGACTTTGATTTCTCTAAATCAAATCTTATTAAATTAAGAGACAGATTCCCTTAATTCAACCACATATTATTTTCATGAAAATCTCTTTTAAGAAAACTCTATAGGAAACCATTTTCCTAATTAATTTTGGAGACAACAATATGTAAGAGCATCACCTCTTAAATCAAATAAAGAAATTATCGTTTGAGAATCACCTCAAAATTTTCAAGATTTGATTACATATTTTATTTGTGGATTTATTAATTTCAACAAATTATTTTCTTTGGGTGGCTCCCCGAGGCTCAGATACCCAAAAAAAGGAATTTGTTATAAATCTAATTTGGTCCGCTCCCCATGGCGTAACCAAATTAAACATGACAATTTTATTCAAAATAGGAAATTAAATTATAACAACTAACTTTAAATTGGATGGCTCCCCGAGGCTCAATCCAACATAAAAAATTTTGTTAATAATTTAAAACCAATTCTAATTTAATTCTCAATTAATAATCCATAAATTTGTCTAGACTTTCTTGAAAGAAAGTGCCCAAAATTGTGAGATTTCATAATAGGTTTTCAGAATAATTGTAAGTTTCTGGTACAAAGAAAACTTACATATTTCCAAAATTTGAAAAATTTCCAAAATAGGAAATTTCCAAAATTGAAAAGTTTCCAAAAATGGGAAGTTTTCACAATTATCATAAAATTTCAGAAACTAGGATATTTCAAAAGTTTGCGAAATTTCATGAGGATTTCCAAACTTTGAAATTCCTAAATCTAAAATTTATCATAATTGGAAAATTTTCCAAAATTGAGATCATGACAAAGTTTTCCGCAAAATAATTATATGATTTTGTCGAACACTAACCAGCTCTGTTACCACTGTTGGGACTGGGTGCATGTTGACATGGATACGGGTTCGTAATTTTAAATTTATTTACGTGCAGCAGAAGATTTCGCATAAATAATTTCTTAAATTATTTTAACCACGTATCTAGCATGCAACCTTATGTTTTGGAGACATGATCATACATTTAAAATTTTGCAGAAAGTAAACTAATTTACTTAATACCTCGCGTAACTCGTAGAAAGGGACGAGATCCAACCGTAGCATCCCTTGGAAGCTCCGCCTCTATTCGCGTCCACACCGAGTTCTCTTCGGGATGACTTCGTAAAGCCACGAGTTTCGTGCCGACAAGAACTACTAGATTCTCCAAAGGCACGACTAGAATATCAAGAGAGAGAGATGGAAAACTAACCACCAAACGAAAAACGGAATCAAGATTCCGGGAGAAAGGAAGGAGTCGCGACCCGCTTCTTCTTCTTCATCGGCACCTTCTTGGTGGAGGTGGCTCACAGCAACCCTAGGGGAGCCCTCTAGGGTCGGCGCCTACTAGAGGAGGGAGAGGGAGAAAAGGAGAGGAAGAGAGGCTAGGCAAGAATCCTTGATCTCTTGAATTAATTTCCAAGCCTTGCCTTTGCACCTTTATATAGTAGTCTCTTTATCGCCAAGTCTCCTTTTAACGGAATAAATTTTTTATAAGAAATTTATCTTATAAATTTTTCTATGAATTATTCCGTTATGCCAAGTTTTTATTATGACTTAATTTATAATAAAAACAACCATGTCTCCCCTTTTATTATGGAATAAAATTTTACAAGAAATTTATTATATAAATTTTTCTTATCATGGAAAAATCAATTCATAATTGATTTTATAAAATAAAATAAACCAATCCATGGTTCATTTTAATTTCCATAAAAAGAATAAATTTCTATAAATTTCTTTATATAAATTTCTTTATATAAATTTCTTTATCCATAATTTTATAAAATAAATCACACTCAATTTATTTTATAATTTAAACCAAACAATTTGGTTTCCCTTTTTATTGTGGCCGGCCAAACCAAAGAGGGTGAGGACCCTCTTTGGCCGGCCAAATCCAAGCCATCATCTTACGAATTAAACTCATTTAATTCGTCCAATAAGCCTTCAAAAGACTTAGCCATTTTAAGCTTCCGATGAGTCTCTGATAAATTCAGATTCGTCTTATCTCTCTTGATCGAAAAATCCAATTTTCAACTCGTTTTAAATCCCTCGGATTACTCGTAGTGCGTGTGACGATATAGGCTTTCAATTTATGTTGGCCATCTATAATCAACCAATTATAGAACGATCATGAGTGGCACCTACTAGTACATCATGACCCCCAATTAATCGAAAGATCAACGGTTGACCTCAGAAATAATTCTGAAACCCTTCAGCAGCTATAATGAGTCGTGCCTCATTCCCTTCACCATCTTATACCCACATGGTTCAGGACACAGTCTATGTGTGTCAGTCCCCACTAGGTTGATATGTCACACCTAGCCCAAGTAATGTCTTTCTCGTCCAACGGATTCTAATTACTCTCATGTTTCTGAGAGATTCATACTCGGAACATGTGATGCTCTGGCTAGAGGCTTCGAGTAACAATCTGACGATAGGCCTTGGGTATACATCTCCTCGCAAGGAGTGGTGAATCCTTTGTAGGCTGTTCAAACATCTTCGGGCACTTTGGCTTATACCCAATCATCCTGGGTCTACACCTCCTTGGAGATGCTTGCTTAAGATGTCAAAGTATAAGTCTTCATGACCAAGATGACTTGAACACCGCAAGTCAAAGGAACATCGCACTTAAGCTGCAGTAAGAACTTCATTGACATATCTATATGTAGATTACCATATGAGGTTTTACAGCCAGTCACTCCAATGAACTAGTTCCCTTAACTAGCATTCATGTTTATCTCCGGACATCCCAATGTCACCAGCCAGTGAGAATCAGCTGATTAGAGAATAACCCATGCTAGTCTCAACAGAATTGATAGTGTCCGTATTTATCAATTCATCAACTAGGGACAATTTCAATACTTCACAATTGCACATGTAGAGATAATCACTAGTTGTGAATTCATCACAAGTTCTCTCATGCTGTGAATTGTATTGCGGACATTCAGTGAATGAGTTTAAGATCTCAATCAAATACACAAACATGTACACTCAAATAGTGAATATTCATTTATTAAAGTAAATGATTACAATCATAAGGCGATTGCCTTAGGACACTTCTCTCATATTATTAACACTTGTGAGATGCTGGCTTCTAAATTTATAGGTGCATGCAGTTCTAGGGTTAGGGCCTAGGCTAAGTCCATTTGCGAAAAAGCCCTAGTTTTGAAGGGGGTATTTTTAAAATAAAACTAAGTCAAAAAATATTTAAAATTTTTCAAAACTAAGTAAAATTTGATTTTGAAAACATTTAAAAATTTTAAAAACCGATTTTAAAAACATTTGAAAATTTTAAAGGCCGAAGTAGTAGAAAAACCAAAAAGAAAAGTAAACCTATTCTACCATGCATAATCCTAACAGAGATCAGATAATTAAACAAACAAGTAGTCAGCTACATAAGTCTGCTGGTAAGATAGAGAACCAGCACAGTCATACAGGTCAAGTATGAGTCAACCCTACTAAGTAGGGGTAGTCAAATAGTCACTAGTACAATGCAAATCAAATCTAGGAAGAGGGTCCAGGATGATCAGAGGAGCCTGGCTGCCAGGATCGAAACATCGCCATCATCTCGTGATACTGTGCATCTCTGGTCTCCCTCTCAGCTCTAAGGGCACTCATATAGTCAGTGTAATAGCCTAGATTTGTCTCCATATCTTCAGCATGGTTTGCCTCCGCTTCCTCTCGGAGGCTCTGGACCTGTGTCTTTAGCCGTGTCACTCTCTCGTAGAGTGTCGGTGGAGGGGGCTCGTCTATGTGTGCTCGGGCCTCTGCTGCCAGATCTGCAACGTCAACGTTTACCTCCTCGTCTGAATCGATCTGCGCTCCGGCTCGCTGTCGTCTCCAAGTCAAAACCCCGATGGCCGATACATCTATCCCAGCTAAAGAGAAGTTCCTAAACCCTATCTCATCAAAATCGATCAGCTCGGATATCTCACCTACGGTAATGTCACGACCGTGGTGATAAAGGATGGAGGTGATGATGTGGCAGAAGGGAGTGCGCACTCGTCCCTGAGTGGTAACACTGGACGCGTGCAGAATAGCGTGAAACATGTGTAGTCCAATGTCAATGTCAAGATGATGGATCAGGGCATACAGAAGAAATGTATGAAAAGGTCGCATGGTCGCGACATCCCTAGAGGATAGTGGTAAAATGCAGAGGACAAGGACTCTGTACAGGGCATAGTCCTGGGCCTGAAGCTCAACGGACTGAAATCGTCTAGCTATCGGGAGTCTAGCTTCCCTATGGAAATATGAGTGGAGAGTGTCTAGAGTAATGTGGGAGTAGGGAGCATCAAATGGAGGATTCCTAGGTGGATAGCAACAAAAGGTGGACTGGGAAGGTCGTAGTCCAAGGAATCGGTTTAGTAAGGTAGGAGTGATCGACAAGGGTATTCCTTGAACAGTAGTGACAAACATGAGATCGTTCTGTCGAACTATGTTATTATAAAATTCTGCACATAAAGTTGTGTTAATGGAATGAGTGCAGAACACTAGATTATCTAGTTGATAAAAGTTTATGATATTCATGGCTAAGGGACAAGATTGGGTAAAGAAATGTCTATTAAGATAGCTAGTTTTGATAGGTTTGTAAGTTGTTCGAGCAAACTTATTACACAATTCTAGAGTCGGGACTCGGTTCGGCACCGGGGTTCGCTTGGTTTGCTCGGCGTTTTCTAAGTTAAGAAATATGCATTTATAAGGAAGGAATTTAAAAACAATTCTAAATGCATAAAAGAAATCATACCGGGGAGGCATGGTTGAGATTGAGGAAGAACAAGTGTCACTTGATCTTCTTGGAAGGAAGGAAGTGAGGAAGGAGGATGGTTTTTGGTGTGGGAAGAAGGAAGGGTTCAGATGCCCTTTTATAGGCTGGTCATTGGGGGCGCCCGGACAGTGCCTACTGCCTTTGGCAGTGATTTAGGCTGGTTGGGGGCGCCCGGAACGGCCCGGGTGCCCCAGTCAGGCTGGTCTTTGTAGCTTTTGCTGCTTTGACTGAAATGAGGGCGCCCGCGTGGTTCCGGGCGCCCTGGTCAAGGGACAAAGTGCAACTTTTTGCTTTGAGAGGTGTGAAAGTAAAGGGGGGGCGCCCGAGGAGTCACGGGCGCCCGGATGGAGTATTGATTGGAATCTTTGTTGTCTTGTCATCATTTGACCATGGTTTGAAATGATTTGACTATGGTTTGACTATTTTGACCATGGTTTGACTGCTTTGACCATGGTTTGACTGCTTTGACCATAGTTTGACTGCTTTGGCCATGGTTTGACTGCTTTGACCATAGTTTGATTGTTTTGACCATAGTTTGACTTATTGTCAGGTCAATGCCTTTCTAAACTAAGACAACAATCCAGTTGTGAATTCTGATTAAGTTAAGTTTATTGTCTCACCTAATCTAGGGTTTTTCAATCACGTTAGCCTTATAGGTTGTGTGAGACAGGTTTTTTTAAAAAAACATGATTTATTTTGAAAACCTTAATTAATTTTAAAAACAGTTGAATTTATTTTAAAAATTGTTTGAATCTATACATAAGTGAAAATTTGTGTTAGATTTAAATTTAACAAAGACTAATTTGAATTTGAATTTCAGAGATTGGCTTCCAGGTCTTGGCGAGGCACTAGGCCTTCTTTGGCCGTAGCCTTATTGGATCATCAACCCTTTCCTTGACAAAGCCTTTCAATGAAATTTCATTTCAAGATTATTCTTTGAAAAATTTTGGTCTAACTAGTTTGAGTTTTGGATCGGTAGCTTCGGCTAGTTTCACCAGTCTAAAGAGACCAAGTATACTTGACCTTATTAGAATTGGTTTCCCTAACGTACTATCATCTCACCGCCACCCAATACTATGTTGTTCAAATTTTAGTTAAGTTTGTTCAGTTCTTAAACTAGCCATTCCTTAGTCTAAGCATGGTAAATTGCAGAAATTAAGTAAACAAGCAACCAAACAAATTGCAAGCAGGAATTGAATTTTATCTAATAATAACTATTGTTTTCAATTTGGCTCCCCCTGGACTATAGCCACGATAATTGTTTGGCAAGATGTGAATCTTGTCCTTGGGGATCCAATATTGATTTGATCCAGTTTGTTTGTTCAGGCATAGTTTTGGTACCCATGCCTGAACTTTAGGTCTAGACTGGTTCAGTACAGCAAAGTAGGATCTTTGTCGAGACTTGGTTCTATAACCTAGTCCGGATTGATTTAGAACCAATTTCTATTTTCCAAGAATCATGTCAAGATTCTTGGAACCAGACGTAAATCGTTCTAACACTGATATAAGATCGTTAACCTGAATTTTCAGGGAGGAGTTCTCATTCTCAAGTTTTTCAACTTGAGTAGAGGTTCCTTCTTGAACCTTCTCAGTTAAGGGTTTAGGGTCAGCTCCCTCTTTCAGGAGTTTTACTTCCAGTCGGAGGGATTCGATTTGGAGTTTGGCTTTCGCCAAATCTCGAGAAAGATAAGATGTTAACTCGTTTAATTGACTTCTAGTAAATCCACTTACCTTGATTTCGTCGTCCTCTGAGAATGTCAGTCTGCCATCGTCCTGTTCTGATTCTGACTCGGTCTCGACTTCTTCTGAGGCGGTTAGTGCAAGTAGGTTCGATTGTGGGACCTCTTCTTCTTCAGAGGAGGAGGACTCGTCCCACGTTGTTTGAAGTGCCTTCTTCTTCCTTTTATTCTTTTTGGTTTCCTTTAGGTTTGGACACTCCGTCTTGTAGTGACCTTTCTTCTTGCACTCGTAGCAGGTCACGTTGGGCTTGTTCTTTTTGTTTGCGGGTTCAGCTGGTTCATCCTTTCTTCTACTGGCTTTTCGTTTGTTGGTTTGGTTCTTTAATTCCTTGTAGTAGTTTCTTGCCATTCGAACCAGCTTAGGTCTATCTCCTTCTTCATCTTCCGAGTCTGAGTCTGAGTTAGACTCGGGTTCAAGTTGAGGCTTTTTCTTTGTTGTCCTTCCAGTTTTACCTGCAACAAAGGCAATACCTTTCTCGGCTAAATTGCAGTTAGTCTATTTATGTAATTCTAATTCAGAGAACAATTCATCTAATTTAACTTTTGAAAGGTTCCTTGAAACCTTGTATGCACTACCATAGATGCCCACAAGGTGTTTCTAGGGAAAGCATTTAAAGCGTACCTTATTAGGTCACGATTTTCTACCTTGTGACCGATGGTGTGCAGTCCATTCATCAGTTCCTGGATTCGGGCATGAAGCTGAGCTGCTGTTTCGTTGTCGGTCATTTTAATTGTATACAGCTTGTTCAGGAGGAGATCCCTCTTGCTGATCCGAGTGTCTGATGTTCCTTCGTGCAGCTCGATCAGTTTCCCCCACAGCTCCTTGGCACTATTGAAGGGACCCACCCGGTTCAGCTCCTCTTTTGTTAGGCCGCATTTGAGGGTCTGGGTTGCCTTTGCATCCGCTTCAATTCTCCGTTTCAGAGCGGTGTCCCACTCTGTGTAAGTCTGAGGTACTCCTTCAGCATTTCTTAGAATCTCCAGTCCGGACTGGATGATTATCCACATGTTCACCTGAGTTTTCAGGTGGACCTCCGTTCTGCTGTTCCAGTAGGAGAAGTCCTCCCCACTGAAGAGAGGTGGTCTTGCAGTGCTGAAGCCTTCTTGCATGGCCATTTTATCTGAAATGTAAACTAAGCAAAAAAAAAAAAAAAAGAATATCCCAAGACTAGGTCTTGGATTAGTAGTGCGGGATAAAAAAAAAAGTATTTGTCGAGGGGTGTTGCACCAACCTCGATTAACGAGAAGAAATTATAAAAAATTAAAAAAAAATCATAAAAATCTCAAAAATTCTCAAATTGGTGGTTGCACCAAATTTGAGCTTCCCCGCTCTGATACCATTTGTTGGATCGAGAGAAAAGATAGAGGGGGGGTGAATATCGTAAAATGTTCGGATTAAGAAAATAGAGTATGCACAGCGGAAATTAAAACAATCAAACACGTAAACACCAAGTTTTTTACTTGGTTCAGAGTCGCGGTCGGCTCCTACTCCAAGGCCCACGGTCGTTGAGTGTTTTCTGCGGGCAATTCTATATTTTTGCAAATTAGTTTACAAGATTGAATTTACAAGTATAGTAAAGTAACCTTTTAAAAGAAACTCTTCTTTTACCGACGTCCGATTAGGTTGTCTTTTCGGAGCAGCGGGACGTCGTCGGCGCTTGAGTCGAGTCGGGAGGATTCCGGAGCAGAGCGCGGGAGCAGAAGAGCGTGTATGCGTTGGAAAGATTGGTTGTTTGAAGCCTTGGGGTCGAGGGCCTATTTATAGCCCCTGGGGGCGCCCGGAACGTCGGGGGCGCCCCCCACGTGTCAGCCGATCCAATTCCCACTCGGTCAGCTCTGATCCCTTAAAACTCGGGATCAGGCTTTGACGGGGGCGCCCGGAACACTGGGGACGCCCGGGTTGACCGGGTCTCCTCTTATCCGTTGGCTTCGCTGGGTTCTGCTTCGTTAGCTTCACCTGGGGGTGCCCGGGACGCTGGGGGCGCCCGGGAGCATGGGGGGCGCCCCGCCCATGAGCTGTCGAAGCCTGCCTTTGCTTCTTGTGTTTTGTGTTCACCTTGGGGGCGCCCGGGACACTCCGGGCGCCCTTGTCAGCTGCTGCCTCACTCCTTTGAGACTCTCTGAGCTGCAGACACTCGTTCCTTCGGTCCTGCATCCAGGGTTAGTCCAAAACAACATAAAGCAA
This sequence comes from Boesenbergia rotunda, assembly GCA_024364735.1. NCBI lineage: Eukaryota > Viridiplantae > Streptophyta > Magnoliopsida > Zingiberales > Zingiberaceae > Boesenbergia > Boesenbergia rotunda. The sequence goes on from JAGFNQ010002428.1 coordinate 100,166, forward strand.
TAAGATGTTAATTTATACAGCCTTAGCTGGCTTGGTTCTGACTTTGGGCCTCCAAAATGGAGCCCTAGGTCGAACCGACGCCTACTGTTCCCTCATCGGGGAACACGTCCTCACCTACTCCTCTCGGGAGAATGTACCTGATGCCAACCGGCTCCTCCGGTTGAACTTTTGCCTAGCGGTCCTTCGCTAGGACTCGGATACCAAGCTGTCCTTCGCCTGGTGCTTGGCAGTCCTTCGCCAGGTCTTCAGTACCAAGCTGTCCTTCGCCTGGTGCCTAGCAGTCCTTTGCTAGGTCTTTGTATCCTGGCATTTCTTCGCCAGGTGCCTAGCAGTCCTTCGCTAGGGCTTTGTATCCTAGCATTCCCTCGCCAGGTGCCTAGCTATCCTTCGCTAGGGCTTTGTATCCTGACATTCCTTCGCCAGGTGCCTAGCTGTCCTTCGCTAGGGCTTTGCCTGCACACTTGGGTAACATGTTAGACAAACAATATACCTTAACTTTTGAACCCTGTTGCCATTATCAAAATACAGGTTTGACTTGGGTGCTTTCTGCACCAACAAGTTATACCGACGACCGAAAAAAATTGAAAGTCGGAGCCGCGGGTCGTCATTGGCGCTTGAGTCTTGAGCACGGAGCGTTTGGAGCAGATCGCTTGAAAGAATTCGTAGAAAAAAGTTATCATTGAAGCCAAGGGAGTGAACCCCTTTATATAGTCGATGCTGGGCCGCCTGTGTTAAAGGGGGTGCCCGACACATGGCCCATTCTGCGCGAAACTCAATCCGTAGACTTGGCCAGCGCTTATCCCTTCAACTGGGGCGCTTAAGCTGACTGGGGCGCCTGAGCTGACTGGGGTGCCTATATGAACACAGGCGCCTCATATGCTGTTCTGGAGGCTTGCTTCGATTGTGCCTGGAAACACCCTTGTCTGGGGCGCCTGTATCAACACACGCGTCTGACCTCATTCAGGTGCCTGGGAGCAGAAACTTCCATCCCTTTGTTCCTGCAACCAGGGTTAGTTCCAAAACACAAATAACATATAAATGAAATAAGTTAAGCATAGTTTAATAGCCTGAGCTGTCTTGGTTCTGACTTTAGCCTTCCAAAATGGAACCCTAGGTTGAATCGACGTCTAATGTTCCCTCCTATGGGAAGCACGCCCTCACCTACTCCTCTCAGGAGAGTCTACCTTTTTGCCAATCGGCTCCTCCGGTTGGACTTTTGCCCAATCCCCCGGATTAGGTCTTCGTGCCCAGTCCGCGACCAAGACTTATTGCCCATCTTCACTCACCAGGTCTTCGGTGCCCAGTCCACGACCAGGACTTATTGCCCATCTTCACTCACTAGGTCTTCGGTGCCCAGTCCACGACTAGGACTTATTGCCCAACCTTATGTCAGGACTTAGGTGCCCAGCCTGTGGCCAGGACTTATTGCCCAATTCTTAGAACCAGGACTTCGTGTCTAGTGTACCTAGGACTTTTCCTGCACACTTGAGTAGCATTGTTAGATCACAATAAAACCTTAACTTCTAAACCCTTTGCCATTATCAAAACATAGGTTTGACTTTGGTGCTTCCGGCACCAACAATCTCCCCATTTTTGATTTTTGGCAACCAAGTTCAAAATGTTAAGTTTAAGGTATTTAAAGCACATGTCTAACAAGAGAAAAAAAATTACATTTTGATGTACTATTTAATAAGCTCCCCCTGAAATATAAATTCTCCTCCTGAAGCTTCCAATAATATGCAATTTTTAAAAAAATGTCTAAGTGTTAACTTTTGACTAAGTGTTTTTCAAAACAAAGCAAAGTATTTGCCAAAAGAAATTTTTACACTTAGCACAGTTTTTAGAAAAGGTATGCAAGCCCAATTTTTAAAAAATTTTCACTTAAAAAAACTTTGCAAAAAAATTCCACTTAACCAAATTTTTTGTGCAAACTTTTTACTTAAAAAAATTCATTTAAGCCATTTTTTGCACAAAATTTTTACTTAGAAAATTTTCCAGTTAAGCCAATTTTCGCAAACCAAAAAAATTTCACATGAAAAAAAAATCTCTCTTAATAAAATTTTACTTGAGAAAACAATTCACTTAGCCAATTTTCACTTAAAACATTAAACCAAATTTTGCATAACCAATTTTGCACACTTAGAAGAATTTGCTTAGAGAACATTTTGAGCATTTAGAAAAATTTACTTAAGAACAGTTTGTGCAAAAAAAAATTTACTTAGAAAATGTTTCAATAAAATTTTTCTTAGAGAATAAATTTTTACTTAGAAAAATTTGCTCAGGAAAATGCACTTAGAAATTTTACTTAAAAAATTTGTGCACAACCAAAATTACTTAGCAAAAAAATTTGGAAAATGTTTTTACTTAGAAAAACAATTGTGCACTTGAAAAACTATTTGCTCAAAAGAATTTATGCACTTAAGAAAAACGTTTTTGAAAGAATCAGAGCCTTAAATTTAATTTGAAAATTTAATGCACTGAGCTTTAACTTTTTGAGAAAATGAAAATTTGAAAAAAAATTACTCTCTTTTCTCCTCTCTCTCCCCCTTTGCCATATATAAAAAAAATGATAGTAACTAATTGTAGATCAGATCAATTTTGAATCAGAAAAAAATAAGTATGTATTGAACCAACTCTAGTGAATTCAACAATAAAAGGACCAAACCAATTAAACTAGACTTGTTCGGGTCCTGTCTAACCCAGTTAGCTACTTACTAACTGTTATATAATAGTAGCTTTCACTAGGGTTAGTCAAGTTAAGTGATCTGATCAAGTTAGATTTACTAAGCTTGAACACTTAACTTGATTGCTGTTCAAGTGTATTTATTACCCCAATTACTGTATATGCACTAACTTAAAGCATCTTGAATCAAGGCATAGACCTAAGAATCTCAACCCAGTCTAGGTTATCAATCAAAAGTACCCTAAGGTGCTATTGTGAGATGCTGGCTTCTAGATCTATAGGTGCATGCAATTTTAAGTTACAACCTAGGCTAAATCCATTTGCATAAAATCCCTAGTTTTGAAGGGGGTAAGTTTTTGAAAACTCTAAGTTGGAAAACAGTTTAAAATTTCAAGGAAAAAGAAATGATTTAACAAAATTTAAATGCTAATTTTCGAAAAAAATATGAAAATATAAAAGATTTTTGAAAAGAAAATAGATCAATTCTATTCTACTAAACACAACCCTAACTGCCTTCTTAGTAAGTTAAACTCAGATTCAGGTAAGGGTTTAGTAAAGATGTCAGCTAAATTAGATTTTGAGTCCACATGGATAAGTAGAATTTCACCCCTGGCTATATGATCTCTTATAAAATGATGTTTGACTTCAATATGTTTGGTTCGGGAATGATGAATTGGATTTTTAGTCAGATTTATTGATCTAATATTGTCAATAAATACTTTGGTTTGGGTATAGTCAAGATGGAAATCCTTAAGAGTGTGCATCATCCATAAAAGTTGTGCTACACACTCTCCTAGGGCAACATATTCTGCTTCAGTTGTGGACAAAGCTACGCAGTGTTGCTTTCTACTGCACCAGCAGACTAGACTATTTCCTAACAATTGACAACTTCCACTTGTACTCTTTCTATCTAATTTACAACTGACATAATCAGAGTTAGAGTATCCTGATAATTCAAAAGTAGAAGTCCTAGGATACCAAATACCTACATTTAGGATACCTTTAATGTACCTTAGAATTCTTTTTTGTGTTTCTAAGTGGGACTCCTTAGCACAGGATTGGTATCTAGCACACATTCCTACAGAGAACAAAATATCAGGTCTACTAGCAGTTAAGTACAGTAAGCTACCAATCATACTTCGGTATAATTTTAGGTCAACTAGTTTACCCTCAGGGTCATTATCTATTTTGACATTTGTAGCCATAGGAGTACTTAAGCTTTTAGAATTGTCCATTTTAAATTTCTTTATTAGTTCCTTTGCATATTTGGATTGATGAATATAATTACCATTCCTGGTAGACCTAAGAAAAAGTTGAGTTCACCTACCAAGCTCATTTCAAATTCGCTTTCCATAATTTTGACAAAGTCTTTTAAAAAGTTAGAATTTGTAGATCCAAATATTATATCATCAACGCATATTTGTGCAATGAATATATCTTTTTCTAAGGTTTTAACAAATAATGTGGAGTCAATTTGACCTTGGTTAAATTTCTTAGAAATTAAATAGGTTGATAATCTTTCGTACCATGCCCTAGGTGCTTGTTTAAACACATAAAGAGCTTTCCTAAGTTTGAATACATATTCGGGTTTGTCTAGGTCCTCAAATCCTGGGGGTTGCCCTACATATACTTCTTCTTTTATGAACTCATTAAGAAAGGAAGACATGACATCCATTTGGTATAGTTTATACCCTCTATGGGCTGCAAAAGCTAATAACATTCTAATTGATTCAAGTCTGGCCACTGGGGCATAGGTTTCATCATAATCTAACCCTTCGACTTGACTAAACCCTTTAGCTACTAAGCGGGCTTTGTTTCTCACAATTTCCCCTTGATCATTTAGTTTGTTTCTAAAAACCCACTTAGTGTCTATAATTGATTTTTCCTCAGGTTTAGGTACTAATTCCCAGACTTGGTTTCTCTCAAATTGGGCTAGTTCTTCTTGCATTGCTATGATCCAATCTGGGTCAGGTAGGGTTTCTTCTATTGTCTTAGGTTCAATTTTTGAAATAAGTGCGATCTGACTAAGATTTCTATAAGAAGACCTGGTTCTGACTCCTAAGGTTGGATCACCATGATTTGGTCAGATGGATGATTGAGTCTGGGTTTCTTTGTTCTTCTAGAACTAGATTCAGACTCAGGTCCGACTGGACGTTTTGGTTCAGTGTTTGGTTCAACTACTTGGGTAGGTTATTGGTTCAATTAATGGTTCAATTGATAGTTCATTATCTTCTTGATCAATATTTGACTTGTTTAGATTTTGATTGTCAGATTTGTTAGATCGTTGTTGTGTTGCTAGAGGGGGGAGTGAATAGCAACTTTCAACTTTTCTACCTACAACGTTAGCAACGCAAGAGGAAATCTAATAAAACAAATGAAAACAATGCTAACACACCTATTTACGTAGTTTAGAGATAAAAACTCCTACTCCACGGCTGCCCGTAAGGTGGGCGATCCCTAATCCGTCGGTGGATGATTCCCTGGAGCACCTCCGGCTAGATCGCGTAGATCCTTGTGGGTGGAGAAACCTCACCACAATCTTTGGACACTACATGAGCACAACAGGCTACTAACGCACTCTATCCAAGCAAGTTTCGCCAAGGAACAGTAGCCTTAAACGAGTTCCTTTAAATAGAGCTCGGGTACTAAATGGCCGCTACCAGTCGACTGCCCCTGGGGCAGTCGACTGGTCCCACTCAGATTTGACTGTTACAGCTAACGTTCGAATCACCAGCCATTACCAGTCGACTGGCCCTGGGCCAGTCGACTGGTCCTTCCCTAAGCTTAGGGTTACCCTTCCCGAGTACATTTTCCTCCGCACTCGAACCCTCCTGGCTTAGTTCCTGAGTACAAACACTTACACTCGGACCCTCACGACCTGGTCGACTCTTCACCAGTAGCCTCGACTATTGCCTTCACGCCCTCTTTGTCTTTGGCCCTCGTCCCTCAGATGCGCACACAAGCCTCCAGCTTGCCTCCATGTCATCCTTCACATACGCCTCGAAGTCCGCGCCCCTCGGCTCATCGTTCCTGCTATCCATGGTCTCTTTGGTGTGCACACAAGCCTCCAGCTTACCTCCATGCCACCCTTCACCTGAAGACATCAACCAAGTCTATGTGTACCTGCAAACCTGCACACTCACATATACATATTAGTCCAACAATAAACCCTAACTTAATCATATTGACCACACATATCAAAACCACGGACGATTGACCCAACAATTTCTCCCTTTTTGATGTGTGGCAATATGTTTAAGTTAGGTAAACAAAAATAACAGTAGCAGTAGCAATTGAAAATTAAAGCATAACAAACAAGAGGCAACCTCCCCCTTAACCTATGTTTTCTCCTAATTTTCAATTCTCACTTACAACACCAAGTTAAGTTGTACCCAACTTAACACCACAAGTTTTCTTACGTCAAGTTAAACTTAACTTAACACACAAGTTCTCCCCCTTTGACACCATCAAAAAGATTGCCCCAAGCAACCCTACCCTTAGTGCCAAAAAGAACTCACTTCATTTCTGAAAAACCCCTCAGAAATCACTATACAGAATTACCAGGGGCAGTCGACTGCCCTCTGTTATTCTCAACTTCCCGAGACATCTGTCGACTGCCCCCTGGGCAGTCGACTGATACAGTTAACCTCTGAAATTCTAGCCCAATTTCAAAAACTTCTAGAAAATTCTAGAAAATCCGAAAAAATCTAAAAGTTTACAAGCACATTTGTTAGGATATACTCTACCCTAGAAAAATATAATTCCATGAAAAATATCAAATGTGCTTGACTTTTGGTACAAACACTAATTTCCTCAAAAATGGTCAATTTGTATCAACTTTAAAACCTAAACATAATGTCATGTGTTTGCCAACTCCATTCATTAAGATTTCACACATATAATTGCCCTCAACTCTCCCCTTTTTCTTATGTATTCTTAATATGATAAAACCCTCCCCTTCTTATCTCTTAACCCTAGATACATATGCACTTATCAATCCTCCTTAAATTCCATGATATCAATAAAGACTTATTCCATACAATCAACATTAAATCATGAAGTATGACTTTATATAATGAATATGAAAGCATAAACAAAGATTTTAAGTTAAAGCCATATCTTATTTGTGACGGCCCGCCTCCTTAACTTCTCTCCCTTAAAGCGAACGTCACTTTTACTTAACCTTAACTTTACCTTATTCTTAGCCTTAGGTTACAACTACTTGACTTCCCTTAACTTGCTCTGAATTTTTTTCCTTTTTAAAAAAAACTTTCATTTTTTTTGTTTTGCAAGGATTTGACCCCTAGACCTCTTAGTTGTAAAACTGAAACACTAACCATCTGCCCTACAACACTTTCTTTTCAATGGTACCAGTCGACTGGTATCGACCACAGAAACTTTCTGTGCCCGGCACCAGACGACTGGCCTCATGGCAGTTGACTGGTGCATCGAACAGAAACTTTCTGTTCGATAGGGCAGTCGACTGGTTCTGAACCAGTCGACTGGCACGCCTGAAACCTGCATTTACAGACCTGGGAACTCCTTTCAAGGGTCCATAATTCATACACTTCGAAAGCATATAAAGAAATAACTCCAAATCTATACTCTATACTAGTTTTTATGAACATCTTAGCAACCCAAAACAAATTCATTTACTTACAATTAGGATCTTTGCGGAATTTAAGAAACTATCAAAACATATGACATCTATTGTAGAGTTTGTACTCAACTTGGTCTCTATGCAAGGTTTAAACAAAATCCTTACGCTTTACCAATCCCAAAACACAACCACAAGGTTCTACAAGACTTAGCCCAAAGATCTCTTCCACGGTTCTGCCGCCACTGAACATCAATGCAAGTCCCGCTCGCCTCCCTAGCTTATGCTTTTTCTTTACCTTTGTCTGCAATAGAAGGAAATGCAACTAATAAACGATTTGCTTAGTAAGTAAATCCTAACTCACAAATCCATGCGATCAATGATAAACATGCTATTTTCAAATAATGCTTGCTTCAAAACACATGCACTTTGAAATACTTGCACATGGAAACTTTCATATATTTATCATGCTCAATCATGCTTGAAAACATTTACTAGCATTAAAACATTAGCAAATCTAACATGCTCATAATTTCTTTTGAGACTTGCTACTTATGCATTGCCATACTTTAAACCACTAACTTTCTTGCTCTTGCTCTTTAACATGCTTGTAACATAACAATGTTAACATACGTAGCAATACATATGCTCAAACTGAAAACACTTACATATACTCATATACTTCAAAATAATAATCAACTTTCTCAGGCCTTGACACTGTACCTGGTATCAGTGTACCAATGCGCGCATCCCTAATAGGATTCGGGGTAGCTAGCCACCACACCCTATTAGAGCTTCTTTCTTACTTTCTGTGGGCCTCTCATTTGCCCGGTACATGTTACTTTACAAAAGTAAAATACTTTCTTACTCATAATGCTTGTATTTATCAAGCTAGCTTTCTTTTTCATAAATCTTGCACTATAAACCTTTACCTTTTCTTATTTGGAACTTTCATCGAGCACCTTGCGTGCCCTTAACCCCAAAACTCATTTTTGGGACTTTTCAAGAACTTACTCTTATCATACTTAGGTCACACACACAAAAACCTACTCCAATTCATATTCTATGATAAAACATGTATTCTTTAGGAACTTAAAACCACAATAAAAATCATAATCTTAAAGCATGCACTTAGATCACAAACATGGTTCTACAACGAGAAATACATGGAGAAAATACTTCTATTGCAGGTGAGTGATCTACTTACCCTTTGTTTGAAGAAAACTCATTAAGTATATGGAAAACCCTAGCGTAGGACTCCTTTTCTCTTCCTTGCAAGAAACTTTACTCCTTGGCCCTAGGAAAGGAACCCTAGGTTCTCTACTCAAGAGGAAGAAGGAGGAGGAGGAAAATCCTTGCTTTCTCCCAGTTTTCGCAGCCCCTCTTGCTCCCTGTTTGCGCCGACCCTAATCACCCAAAGAGGGGATTAATCGCAACTTAAGTGGAAGTTGAAACACCTCCTCATGAAAAGGGCTTACTCAACTATAACATTAATTCGCTTTATCCTTTTTTGTGCTTGATACCTTTGCCCGGCTGGTTACCCCAACTCACTTAAGGCCTTGCTTTGCCCTATGGTGGCGGGATCAAACCCCGCCCGACCCCTTATTTTTTTTCTTTTTATTTTAATCCAAAAAAATGCTATAAAATTCAGAAAAATTCCTAATAATTCACGAAAATTATTGGGTGTTACAATCCTCTCTACCTTATTAAAAGTTCATCCTCGAACTTAGAACAGCTCTGGATACCTTTGCCTCATACTATCTTCTGATTCCCAAGTTGCCTCTTCATACTTCTGATTCAGCCATAAGACTTTTACTAGTGGTACCACTTTGTTCCTTAGCTTCTTATCTGCTCGATCTATTATCTGAATAGGTCGACTTTCATAACTGAGATCTTCTTGAACTTGTACCATCTGTGTCTCAATCACTTGGTTGACATCTGGGATATGCTTCTTTAGCATTGAGACATGGAACACATTGTGTATTGCTGACATCTCTGGAGGTAGCTCCAACTCATAAGCTACTTTGCCAACTCTTTTCGTCACTAGGTAGGGTCCTATGTATCGACGACTTAGCTTGCCTTTCTTGCCGAATCTCATTACACCCTTCATAGGAGCTACTTTGAGGAAACCTGTATCCCCAACTTCAAACTCTAACAGTCTACGGCGTACATCGGCAGAACTCTTCTGCCTACTCTGAGCAGCTTATATTCTCTGGCGGATACTCTTTATAGCTTCTGTGGTATCATCTATAAGGTCAGTCTGAGACCCCATTTCTTTCTACTCACTACCTTCATACCAACAGAGGGGAGATCTGCACTTCCTACCATAAAGAGCTTCATAGGGTGCCATACCAATAGTGGCTTGGTAACTGTTGTTGTAGGCAAACTCAGCTAAACATAAATATTTGCACCAACTGCCATTGAATCTAATGCACAAGCTCTGAGCATATCTTCTAGAACTTGATTCACTCTCTCTGTCTGTCCATCAGTCTGGGGATGGAAAGCTGTGCTGAATTTCAGTTTGGTGCCTAACGCTGTCTGTACGCACCTCCAAAAGTGTGAAGTGAAACGACCATCCCTATCAGAGATAATGGTCTTCGGGACTCCGTGTAGTCGGATCACTTCCTGCACATATAACTGGGCTAACTTTTCAATTGAGTAAGACACTCTGATTGCCAAGAAGTGGGCAGACTTGGTCAATCTGTCTACTATCACCCAAATAGCGTCATAGCCATTAGTTGTCTTTGGTAGACCAACTATGAAATCCATGGCTATGTCTTCCCATTTCCACTCTGGAATCTGAATGGGCTGTAGGACACCTCCTGGTCTCTGGTGTTCTGCTTTAACTCTCTGACATGTCAGGCAGGTGCTGACATACTTAGCTATGTCTCTCTTCATCCCTGACCACCAAATTATTCTTTTCAAATCTTGGTATATCTTAGTGGAACCAGGATGCATTGAGTAGGGAGTTCCATGGGCTTCTTCAAGAATCTTCTTTCTCAGCTCTTCATGATTGGGGACACATAAACGGTCACCATAGTAGAGTATCCCACTGTCAGATACTCTAAACTTTTTACTTTCATCTTCTTGTATCTCTTGCTTGATCCTTTGGATATCAGAATCCTTAACTTGCTCTTTCTGTATTTCTTCAAGCAAAGTTGACTCTAGTGTCAATAGAGCTAGTTGCCCATCAAAAATCTCCACTCCATAATCTACTATCTCCTTCTGTATGGGTGGTGCCAATGATGATAAGGACATCAAAGTGGCACAAGTCTTTCTACTCAGTGCATCTGCTACTCTATTTGCCTTACAAGGGTGGTAAAGAATCTCACAGTCATAGTCCTTCACTAACTCAAGCCACCTTCGCTGTCTCATATTGAGGTCTTTCTGAGTGAAGAATTATTTCAGACTCTGGTGATCTGTATAAATCTTACACTGCACTCCATACAAGTAATGCCTCCATATCTTTAGGGCAAAGGCTACAGCTGCCAACTCCAGATCATGTGTGGGGTAATTCTTTTCATAATCCTTGAGTTGCCTGGAAGCATAAGCTATGACTTTGCCTTCTTGCATAAGTACGGCTCCAAGTCCTAGCTTTGATGCATCACTGTATATATCAAAGCTCTTATCACCTTCGGGTACTGTAAGAATAGGAGCGCTTGTCAGTCTCTTCTTCAACTCAAGAAAACTCTGCTCACAGTCTTCAGTCCACTCATACTTCTTATTCTTTCTGGTAAGGGTTGTAAGTGGAGAAGTTATCTTTGAAAAGTCATCTACAAACCTTCTGTAGTGCCCTGCTAAACCCAGAAAACTTCTGATCTCACTAGCATTCGTTGGTCGACTCCAGTTACTAACTGCTTCAATCTTGGCTGGGTCTACCATAATGCCTTCTTTGGAAATGATGTGGCCTAGGAATGCCACCTGGTCAAGCCAAAACTCACACTTTGAGAATTTGGCGTACAGCTCCCTCTGGTGTAAGGTCTGTAACACTATCTTCAGGTGTTCTTCATGTTCTTCCTGAGTCTTTGAATACACTAGGATATCATCAATGAAGACAATGACGAACTTGTCAAGAAAGTCCTTGAACACTCTATTCATTAGATCCATAAACGTCGCAGGGGCGTTTGTCACTCCAAAGGGCATGACCACAAACTCGTAGTGCCCATATCTTGTACTGAAAGCAGTCCTTGACACATCACTCTCCTTCACTTTGAGTTGATGGTAACCTGATCGCAGATCTATTTTGGAGAACACCGTGGCTCCCTTCAACTGATCGAATAAATCATTTATCCTTGGCAAGGAATATCTGTTCTTGATGGTTACCTTATTCAAGGCTCGATAATCTATGCACATTCGCATGGATCCATCTTTCTTCTTGACGAACAACACAGGAGCTCCCCAAGGTGAATGACTAGGGCGGATGAAACCCTTGTCGAGCAGCTCTTGCAATTGTTCTTGCAATTCTTTCAGTTCTGCTGGCGCCATGCGATAAGGTGCCTTCGAAATTGGATTGGTTCCTGGGGCCAACTCAATTTCAAACTCAATTTTCCGATTGGGAGGGAGTCCTGGTAACTCTTCATGAAACACCTCAGGATAGTCACAGACTACCCTCACTTCTTCTCTCTTCAACCCTTCTCCTTGACTTGCATCCACTATATGAGCTAGAAAACCAGAGCACCCCTTCTCTAACATTCTCTGAGCTTGTAAGGTAGATAAGAACCTTTTTGTCTTTCTCTTTGGGTCCCCAATAAACTCAAATGGAGGTTCTGCTTCTGGTGTGAACTTGACTTTCCTCTTGCGGCAGTCTACAGAAGCACCATACTTGCTCAAGAAGTCCATCCCCTAAAATGACATCCTAATCCTTCATCTCAAGGACTACCAAGTCACTATAGAGCTCTTGGTTGGAAATCCAGATTGGTACTGCTCTTAGCCCCTAGAAGTCCTCTGGTCCCACTGCTTCCTTTTATTTGGGTTCCCTTTCCAATTCTGTGGGTGACCTAGGATCTTTGGACTAGTACTTGCTTCTATATCATACGGGTGGCCATTATACTATTTAAGTAGTGTTCAGTGATCATGACACTACTTATCAGTTCTTCTGAGGTTTGCGGTCTACTAACACCGCTGGCCACATTTAACACTATCTCAGGCCTGAACATCTTCAACATCAGCCTGACTCTCTCTTTTTCAGTGCTAACTAACTCTGGGCACAGACGAGCTAACCGATTAACCTTCTTCACTGCTTCATCCACGGATAGTTCTCCTTGTCTGAACTCCGTGAATTCTTCATAGTACTTGTTGGTTAGTCGCATGTAAAAGTATTCTTATAAGAACTCAGTCTCGAAGTCGGCCCATGTCTTCTGGCGGACATTTCTCTTGGCCTTGACTCTCTCCCACCACCTTCTAACATCTCTGGTAAGGCAGAAGGAGGCGCACTTTATCTTCTCTACCTCAGGTCAGTCCAGTTGCTCTACTTTGCTTTCCAACGTTTTGATCCATGCTTGAGAATCCCATGGTTCACTTGTGCCTGAGAAGTTCTCTGGCTTCAGTTTCTACCACTAGATGAGGTACGCTTCTTGCCTTACCCCCCCTTGCCGGGACTATAGATGTAACCGATGGATCGTCGGTTACCACTGGTGCCACTACATTCACCACCAACGGGGTAATGGGAGCGGCCTATTGGTTAGTCATCATGGTGGCAATAACTTGCTGCTATTCTACTACTTACCTTTGTAACCAAGCCACCACCTCTAAATGATTTGGTGATGGTACTGACTTTGTTGCCTCTTGCCCTTTAGGAGCTCGCTCCTCATTTTGGGCCTTTCTAGGACGTCCTCTTGACATTCTCTTACTCTATATCATAAAGAGACTATGTTGCCTCTTGCCCTCTAGGAGCTTGCTCCTCATTTCGGACAATTCTGAGATGTCCTCTTGTCATTCTCTTACTCTATAGTGTAAAGAAAATAAAAACTCATTATCTCTTACTAACTTACTTCATTATCTCCATGCACATATTAGCATATAATAATACTAACATACTTTCTTATCATCTTTCACTTACTGATACTAGCAGTCAATAATGAAAAGTATACAAAAACTACAACATATGAACTTCTTACTTGGCAGGCGGCAGGATTGATGCTTGATGTCAGTGTGGCGGAAGGGTGGAACCTTTTGCTCTGATACCACTCTGTGACGGCCCGCCT
>JAGFNQ010002428.1:114977-134245 GCA_024364735.1 Boesenbergia rotunda
TTTTAGATGTATCAATACAACAAGTGTAGCGATCTCGGCCTCTATGGTCCCCGCAGGCAACCCTCTAGGCCCGAGATCCTACGGTCTTCCCACCCCTGGCAGTGGGTTTTTGCCTTCCCCAGGATTCGAACCCTTGACCTCCAGGACAAGTACAATAGTTCCTGAATCCTGGTACCAAGTGTTCCAATATAAAATTGTCACGCCCCGAGACCCAGGAGTCGCTGTTCCAATATAAAATCGGACAGCACCTCCCCTGTCCGGCGGACAATTTACACATACAAACCACAATATAACAATACCACGCAGTTATATTTGGCCTCAGGCCTCAAAATATATATAGACACGACACAAATACAAAAGACAACTAAGTAAATCATACCTGACTGCGGACCGGTCCGACTTACGACGAATCAATCAATACAAAACCCCCTTAGGGCACACAACAACACTCCCAAGACAAATACAAGTATAATAAGTAAATATACAAATAGACACTACTAAGTACAAAATGAAACTATGCCGTCGCGATGGGTAGGGACTGGCTGCTGGGCTCTTCTGGCGACTCCAAGTATCTCAACCTGAAATAAAATCATATGGCAACGGGGTGAGTCCATAACTCAGCGAATACCCAACAGATATGCATAGAAAGTTATACTACAATAAGAGTTCCGCTAATACAGTCTCATATCAACAGTAGGGAAAGACTGGAACTGAATATACTGGGTAGATACATACCTGAATCCATCTAACCTGAAAAGAGGATAATAAGTACCAAGAGAATATCATTAGACATATGATCTCAAATAACAAGTCTCCAGAATATGCATGTCAAACAAGTGCAACAAATAAGTGCAGCAGACAATGCACGATGCAAAATATGCACATGGTGCAATGACATGTGTCACCCCCTAGTCCCAGTCAGGATATCGTCCACGACGTCCGCGTGGGTAGAGCTGTGACAAACTGTACGCACCCTGCCATCACTGCTCCTGAGTGACCGGGTGGACAGGATGCTGGCGGGGGACCACCCCCCTACCCCATGTATATATGAGGGAGCTCCGCTCTCATCTCCTCGTGGCTCAGTACGAGAAGGGATCCCTGGCTGCTACCACGCCCGCGCTCACCCTCCAATAGTGGCCGAACGGAGCAATACAGAGCACATACGCACATCCTACGGTATCCACTAACCCATGAGTGGCCGTGTGCGCATATCATGTACCGGAAGACGATTAGGCTCAACCACAAGGGAGTCGCTGATCGCCGGCATGCAACTGTGCAAGGATGGTGTATGATAGATACACATACATAATAACTCAAGGATAACTAACAAGTATCCAGAACAGGTATAATAACTCAGGGATAACTAACATGTATCCAGAACATGCATAATAACTCAGGGATAGCTAACATGTATCCAGAACAGGTATAATAACTCAGGGATAACTAACATGTATCCAGAACAGGTATAATAACTCAGGGATAACTAACATGTATCCAGAACAGGTATAATAACTCAGGGATAACTAACATGTATCCAGAACAGGTATAATAACTCAGGGATAACTAACAAGTATCCAGAACATGCATAATAAACAAGGCTAGCGTATAATCTTACTGCTATCTATAACCAACCATGCATAGCAATATGACAATATCTAAAAGATAAGTCAAAGGGTACCCGCCTCCACAGAGTAGAAGGAGTCCATGTCAAATAAGAACCTCCCATCCAGAAGTCCGAAAGCAACTCAGTGCCCTGTAGCAAAGACATAGTTTTTAGCTACTATAACAAATGATAACTAACTAAACATGATACAAACCCAATTATCACCATCCTAAGGTGATTGTCACTAATTAACCCTAATTAGTGATTAGTTTCTGTATAGGTCGAATCCTGACTCAAGTTATATTTTATCCCGATCTAACCCAAGTGATTACCAAATCCGACATGGATTTCTCTAACGGAGGCAAATCCACTCAACTCCGATCACATGAGAACAATTCCTCGAGATAAACCAACCTCATCAAAACTCACAACTAACAAGGAGTGATACATGGCATCACGTGCACAATCCAGAACTAATCTGATCTTAATCCTCAACCAAATCAAATCAAACCCTACTACCAGTATTGACTTCCACCATACTATCAAGGAACAACAAAAAAAAAACACATAGCAGATTCCAGTCTCGACATAACACAACTTAAAGCTGTGACAAATTCAACACTAGATCAATTCCAAAATCAGCAACTCATGGTGATGGGAGTCACAGAACAAATAAAGAAACCAACATCAGCCCTAAACCCAAATCAGAACTAACCAGAAGCAACAAGAAAGGCAGAGGAAACAATTCGCCTATAGAATGATCAGCCTTTACCAACCAGATCAAGAACCTGCACCAAACTCCAAGTCCAAGCATTAACACAACCTCTGAAAATGGATTGGTCAAGAACCGGTCCCAAAACAGAACTAAGAGTAGAAACCCCAAGTAAATCCATATCAAGATAATTCAGCAGCCCCTATTGAAACAAAAATCATGTTACAAATAGTATAATCCCTATGAAACTCATACGAAAATTCAACCCCCAATTCATTTGGATAACAGATCGCCCAAAATCCAATGAAATCAAAACCAAGGAACATTAAATTGGAAACATCAAAACTTCACCAGAGCTAACCTAAAGCTAAATCTGAAACAAAGCCAAATCATCTCAAAAATCCATCAGAAGCTGATTCCAAAACCGAGAGTTGCTACAAGGCAACCCAAATCCGAATAGAACCCCTACTAATCCAGACTAATCTATCAACATATACATCCAAGGTCTCAAGATTGAAGCAAACTTTACCTCAGTGATGGCTGGCACGAACCGCTCGCTCAGACCCGAGGACCACAGCAACCCTCGCAGTCGCTGGAGAAGGTAACCCCTGAATGGTGGTCGATCGGATCAGGGAAGAAGAGATGACGGGTCATGGCTGAAATCTGGAGCCAATCAGAATGGCACAATATGAGGGCACGACTGAGAAGAGGACATGGTAAGGTCTCAAGCTCATGCCCAACGCGAGTGGGAGGGGTGAGAGGCATCAGAGCTTGATCGCGCGTGGTTGATGCCGTCGGCGTCGTGATTTGGCAAGCATGGAGAGGAAGCTTCGTGAGATGAGGAGGCGGCGTCGGCTTGGCTGTGATTAGGGCAGGAGTCGGGTGTGCGTGTGTCTGCCGGCGTTTGAAGAGAGTTTTAAGTGAGGGGCTTTTTACAAAAAGGCCCCTCCACTTTTAGAAATTCCAATCTTGCTCTTAGGGTAAAGGATTTAACCATTTAACCCCCCATTTATTATAATTTAACCTCAAATAATTTTTATGGTTAAATTATTTACCCTCTCGAAATTTAGAATTTACCCAAAAGCCGCTGGGCTTCTCTCGTAGGGCCGGAAACCCTAGACTCAATTCAGAAAATCTTGAAAAATTTTTTGGTCTGGATTTTTGAATCGTCGTATTTTACAACAAGCATGGTTGCCATATAGGTGTATTGTGAGATGCTTGAATTATTTTTCTTAATTTATTTTTAATTCTAAGATTTAATTGATGCTTGTGTTAGATTTGAATTTGACACGAAGTAACTTGAATTTGAATTTCAAAAATTGGCTTCCAGGTCTTGGCGAGGCACTAGGCCTTCTTTGGTCGTTGCCTTATTGGATCATCAACCCTTTCCTTGACAAAGCCTTTTAATGAAATTTCATTTTCAAAATTACTTTTTGAAAAATTCTAGTCTAACTAGTTTGAGTCTTGGATCGGTAGCTTCGGCTAGTTCCGCCAAGATGGCTTCCCTAACGTACTATCATCTCACCTCCACCCAATACTAGGTTGATCAAGTTTCAATTATTCTTTTTCCTATAGCCGTTCTAATATATGCATGAAATTTAAATATGAATGACATGTCATATATTTAAAAAAAACAGATGCATGTCATGGCAGTTGTGCATGAGTCAAACAAGTCAAATAATTTTATTTAAGTTTCTAAGATGTATCAAATTCCCGATTTGATACATATCGAGTGAACCTGCGAATATGTCCACCCACTTTGACATATTTAATGTTATTAATTTTGATTGTTATAGTTTGGGTAAAATTTTATTTTAGTTTGAGTTTAAGTTATTTAAGATTTTAGTTAAATTCAGGTTAATTAAGAATTGATTGAATTAGAAAATTAATTAATCAATAAAGAATTAATGAATTTAAGTTACAATTAATTTGGATTTATTTAAATTTGAATTTGAATTTAATTTAAATTTGAATTTGAATTTGATTTAAATTTGAATTTTATTTAAATTCGAATTTAATTTAAGTTTGAATTTCGAATTTACATTTTGAATTTCCAATTTAATGTTGAATTTTGAATTTAATTAAGATTTAATTTGAATTTAATTAAGATTTAATTTGAATTTAATTAAGATTTAATTTGAATTTAATTAAGATTTAATTTGAATTTAATCAAGATTTAATTAAAATTTAATCAAGATTTAATTTTGAATTTAATTAAGATTTAATTTGAATTTAATCAAGATTTAATTTGAATTTAATTAAGATTTAATTTGAATTTAATTAAGATTTAATTTGAATTTAATTAAGATTTAATTTGAATTTAATCAAGATTTAATTTTGAATTTAATCAAGATTTAATTTGAATTTAATCAAGATTTAATTTTGAATTTAATTAAGATTTAATTTGAATTTAATTATGATTTAATTTGAATTTAATTAAGATTTAATTTGAATTTAATTAAGATTTAATTTTGAATTTAGTCAAGATTTAATTTGAATTTAATTAAGATTTAATTTGAATTTAAGTTATAATGATTAATTAATAATTGTGGGTTTAAATTCATCATTTTCATTATTTCGAAAATTTCTTCTTCATTTTTATATTTCTTTTCAAGTTTTTCTAATAATTTTGATTTATTTGAATATTTATAATTTTTATTAACTATGGCCTTTATCTTAGATAGTTCTATATCCTCCTCAAGATTAGGTCTTTCAATATCCTTACAGTAGGTGGAGTAATTTGGACCACTAATTAAGGTTTTGTAATAATCTTCAATATTATCTATAATTAAATTATTATCTAGGAGAAAATTATCTTCATTATTCTCAAGAATATTTTTAACAAAATCTTCTTTATCCTCAGGATTTTCAATAATTTTAGGGTCATCTTTAGAATTATCTTTAAGGTTTTCAAATTTGAATTCGGAGTTATCCTTAGGATTTTCAAATTTGATTTCGGAATTATCTTTAAGATTTTCAAATTTGAATTCCGAATTATCCTTAGGATTAATTTTGTCTGAATTAAAATTATCAGAACTAATTTTTTCAGATAAATTATCAGAATTAATTTTATCAGATAAATTATCAGAATTAATTTTATCAGATAAATTATCAAAATTAATTTTATCATATAAATTATCAGAATTAATTTTATCAGATAAATTATCAGAATTAATTTTATCAGATAAATTATCAGAATTAATTTTATCAATTTCTGAATTGATATTCTGAATTAAACAATTAATTTCTGATATTTTGGTCATATTCACGTTTTGTAATTTAACATGCAAAGAGTTAATTTTACTATGCAGTAAATCTACTTTATCAGAAAAATTAACTATTTTATCACATGGTAGTGCAGGAACTTGTAAAATTTTTGGAACATAAATTTTTCGTACCTTTGCCGGACATTTGTTTTTGTAGTGTCCGAATTTTTCGCACTTGAAGCATCTGATATGACTTTTATCTCTCCGGACTCCTAGCGTTGATGCCCCCTTTGCCGCCGGTGATGAACGATTTTTACGAGTAGGGCACTGATTTTTATAGTGCCCTCTCTCCCTGCATGTAAAACAAATAATATGCAATTTAAAATTTGACATAATAAAAATTGTACCTGATTCACCCCTGGGCTCCCCCTCAACTCCTGGCGTCGTTGCTCCGTCGACGGTTAGTCCGGTGAAGAGCGTCTCGGCTTTGATACCAATTGTAGGACAGGTGCCGTCGATAGAGGGGGGGGTGAATATCGACCGTTCGAAATCTTTCGGAAATCTTCGTTCGTAAAACTATTCAGATCGTTAGTGCAGCGGAAAATAAAAACAAAACGAACACAGGTACACAGCGGATTTTACTTGGTTCCCGACCCCCCAGGGTCAGTACATCCAAGGCCTATGCACGGGAACGCCCGTCCACTATTGGTCTCCATCCCGGACTTTCTGGAGGCAGAGAAACCCGACTTACAGTGCAATATTACAAGCAATAATATAGAAATTTAAGTACAGTAATTAAAAAGCAAACCAACGAGACAAAGTCAGAAGCTCGGCCGATCTAGACCTCCGAAGTGCCGCGCACCTCCTCCTGGAGCCTCCTGGTCATAGAGCCTCGTCTCTAGCGTGTTGTCGTTGGTCAGAAGGCTTGGGATCGCTCTTAGAAGTTGTGTTTGAAGCAGAGGGGTCGAAGCCCCTTATATAGGCCTCCTGGGGGCACCCCGGATGCTGGGGGCGCCCCGGAAGACTCGGTCAACTCTTATCCTTGCGCATACTTTGTTGCAGGCGATAAGACCTTTGACCAGGGAGCCCCGGACGCTTCGGGCGCCCCCGTGAGAGCTTATCCTGTGTTCTGACTTCGAAACAGCAAAACAGCTTCTAATCCGGGCGCCCCGGACGCTCCGGGCACCCCGGTTGACACCTATTTTGACTGCATCACGAAACTGCCACTTTAGTACTGCCTGGGGGCGCCCCCAACACTGGGGGCGCCCTGGTTAGGCCCTTCCAGCTTCACTTGTTTGCTTTGTCTCCGGTTCTTGGTACCTGCAAGATACACAAACACAAAGCACATATACATGAAATATTAAGCCTAAGGACATGGTTCTGACTTCGGATTTGCACGAAACCCTAGGTCGAACCGGCACGAGTTCCTATCCCCGAGAACTTGCCCTTCACCTACTCCTTTTAGGAGACGGTTGCCACCCATTCCTTCGGGTGGACTTTTGCTTAGCTTCCGATACCTCCGGACCTCGAGACGCCCAAACCCTGACCCGTCTCTACTCCTGTCCTTAGTCATCGCTCAGCTAAGTTGCTTAGTCCCTCGGACCAAGTCTTCATTCCCTAGCAGTCCTTCGCCAGGTGCCTAGCAGCCCTTCGCTAGGTCTTTGTTACCAAGCGGTCCTTCGCCTGGTGCCTAGCAATCCTTCGCTAGGTCTTCTATGCCTAGCAGCCCTTCGCTAGGTGCCTAGCAGCCCTTCGCTAGGTCTTCTATGCCTAGTAGTCCTTCACTAGGTGCCTAGCAGCCCTTCGCTAGGTCTTAGGGTTACGATACCTAGCAGCCCTTCGCTAGGTGCCTAGCAGCCCTTCGCTAGGTCTTGGGGTTTCGATACCTAGCAGCCCTTCGCTAGGTGCCTAGCAGCCCTTCCATAGGTCTTAGGGTTTCGATGCCTAGATTAACTAGGACTTTTCTTCAGCTTTGGTTACTTCTCTCTTACTCCTCTTTGTCTGTTCAATGTATCACTGACTTAAGTATATTGTCAAACATTAAAACATTTAAAGAGGAATATCATTGATGCAACTTGCACCAACAATGATAACTTCAAGGAAAGCTATTATACCACAGGTGAGGGAGTCTTACCTTAGATTATCTTGGTTTTAGACCTTAGATTTGGGAGAAGGATTAAGACCTTGTTGCCTTTTGACCACCTCTAGCCTTTGTAACCTTGAACAAGAACCTTTGATCTTGAAGGAGAGGACTTCTTGTGAACTTTTTCCAAGGAAAACCCCTCCTATGGGGTTCGGCTAGAAGGAGGAAGAAGGAGAAGAGAAAGGGCTTGGTGGATGAAGAGAAGAGGAATAACTCTTAGGTGTTAAGTTATCTCTCATTTATACACAATGAAGAGGGGCAAGTGAAGAGACATGGTGCCTCCTCTCATGGTGACTCTTCACTTTCTTTAGCCTTAACAAAAATCCACTTTATTCCCTCATAGCACTCCCTTGCTAGGTGAATTGGTTAGTGCATGCATGGTGGTACAAGAGGTCCAAGGTTCAATCCTTGGTGCATGCACCCATTTTTTATTTTATTTCAAAAATTCCCCTAAAACTCACCCATAATCATGCTAATATTCTCAGTTAAAATCCATTTATTTTTATATTAAATTCTACCTAAAATCTACCAATAATCATGGTACTAGAAAGCATATATAAGGCCCATTAGTACTTAATTTCTCAATTTAAATGAGAAAATCATGGATTTCTAGGCTAAGGTTCATACTAATATTTCTAGGTCCCTCAGAAAATTATCTAGACATGCTCATTATTTTAAAAAAAATATTAAAAAAATTTTCCAGGTCGTTACACCTACTCCTCTCGGGAGAATTTACCTGATGCCAACCGGCTCCTCCGGTTGGACTTTTGCCTAGCTGTCCTTCGCCAGGTCTTGGATACCAAACTATCCCTCGCCCGGTGCCTAGCATTCCTTCGCCAGGTCTTTAGTCCCAAGCTGTCCTTCACCTGGTGCCTAGCAGTCCTTCGCTAGGGCTTCAGTCCTCTGGCATTCCTTCGCCAGTGCCTAGCAGTCCTTCGCTAGGACTTTTTACCCTGGCATTCCTTCGCTAGTGTCTAGCAGTCCTTCGCTAGGACTTTTTGACCTGGCATTCCTTCGCCAGTGCCTAGCAGTCCTTTGCTAGGACTTTTCCTGCACACTCGAGTAACATGTTAGATAACAAATAAGACTTAACTTTTGAACCCTTTTGCCATTATCAAAACTCAGGTTCGACTTGGGTACTTTCTGCACCAACAGATTAAGCATATAAAAGTGGATCAAAACATGGATTTGAAAGCCTAAAATGATTAACAAAATGGTAGTTATGATGGTGCTAGCCACAAGAGAAGATTCACAAAGCAAGAAGGAGAGAGAGAAGAGGGATTTTGGCCAAGAGAAGGAAGGGAAGGAAAGGGAAAATGACAATTTTTTTTCATCCAAATGACAAGAAAAACTCTTTTATACTAATCCCATAAATATGAAGAGTTTTTGTCCCTTTAGCTTCCCTCCATTAATGCTAATAAAAATCCACTTAGAGCATATTTTCTCATGTGGCTCTTCAACTTCTCTTCATCCAATGGAGATAAACTTTTCATCTTCCTCTATTATTAATTTATTAATTATTTTAATGAATTAATATCTCATTCAAATGTGGCTGAGTCTAATCTAAATGAGTCAAACTCAAATTAGATCTCAATCTCATAATCCAATTGGATTCACTTAAACTAACTCAATTAATCCAATTCAGATCAAATTTTAGTCAAACTATGATCAATTAATCTCTGAAGCATCGTGTCCTTAGTGTGTGACCCAATAGATTCTCGTAACATTAGCAATGTGTCTAAACTACTTTAGACACATAAGCAATAAGTGGCATCTAGCAATGCATCATTGATATTCAAGTGACGAAAAAGTCGAGATCTGACTTAACCTCTGTGACTATGACAATATATGACCTTGTCCTTCTATCCTCGATATTTAGATTAACCAATGAGGCATAGATCGTGTCATCCTCGATCAATCATTGTATTTCTTGATCCCCGAGTGGACTCACTCAAACAAATGAGCTCAATATCACATATTGACTCATTTGACCATGGTCATGCGTTTTAGCAGTCCTACTAGATCAAGGGGCCCACAGATATCACTCCCGTCATATGGGAGGGATAGATCCCATCTACATCACTCACATCCCTCCACATAATTCGTTACATACCCAGTGATCGCCTTTATAGTCCACCCTGTTATGGGTGACGTTTGATGATATCTAAGTATATAACTCCATATGTAGGGAACCATAGTGACTTCAGGTCTAAGGACTATTCATACTAATAGTCACATGAGAAAGCTTATGACACTCATATGACAATCTATGAAACTTTTGTAAGATGTGTATACTAAAAGACATGAATTTCTTTATATGAACATCTTTATTTTGAAAAGAGAATCACAACTACACTAGGTGTCGGTTTACATTAGTACATACATGAAGTCCAATTACTTTGCATTGTAGATAACATGGTATGTGGTGTCAACAGAAGATCATGTTATCAGTTCCTTTCTTAGTATAAATAGAGGCCCACAACCGAGATGGAATTGGACAACCCATCAGGATGGTTGTAGTGTAATTAGGTGTGGTTGGTCTTGACCATAGCATTACACTAGTGTGTATTGAGTACATTGAGCTGGACCAAAACTTGATGTTATCCAATTTGTACTGACTCGATAATTGGATAGGACCTCAGTTTATATTATGGAGTATAATCCCTTAATCCCGATATAATAACGGACATCTATTATTAACTATTATTTCTTTGATTTACCAATAAGCAAGATCTATTCTGTTAGATCGATAGGCCCGGTAAGTTGGGAGATAATATTAATAATATGATGTATTGTTGATTATTGATGGAATCTGTGTCTTGGTGAGTCGGGTTGATGATGCCCCCTTGATGAGCTCTAAAGGTTCATCATGCTAAACCCTGCAGGTGGATTTGATCCGGCATGATGATAAGGTCAAGTGGTAATAGTCAAGGACTCAGAGATTAATTAATTTGAATTCTCAATCATTTAAATTAATTAATCGACATTCGAGATCTTAAATACGGAAGGATGGACGACTCGTAATATGTGGAGCCCATATGAAAATATGATGGTTGGTGAGGAAGTTCAATTAAGATCCTTTAGTGGAACGGATCTTAATTAATGGATCAGGTTTATATCCATTGGTGGGCCAAGATCCAACTCCTCCTCTTGGTCCCTACCTTAGTCTTATAAATACCCTATGAGATCAAGAAACCAAGGCTTAATCAATTGATCACAACCCAAGGTTTTTCTCTTCTCCTCTTCTCTTTCTCCTAGGTCTTGTGGCCGGCGCAAGGAAGAGGAGCCTTCTCCTCTTCTTCACTTCCTCCTCCCACCACCATCTCTTGGCTAAACACCGCATAGATAAGGAAGGGGCCTCTTCTTCCTTTTGTGGTGATCGGCGGCAAGAGAGGGCTGGTCGGCGGGCGGTGGAGGGCGGCGCAAGTGGAGGGTGCGGCGACGCCGTAAGCTGAGAGGAAGGGAAGAGTTTGGCCGGTTTTGCGTGGGAGAGAAATTGGTTTCTCTCTTCCATTCTCTTCTTCATCCTCTTCTCTTGATCTTCTTGTGGTCGGTGCAAGCTTGGAGGCTTCCGGTGGCCGGCGGCGCAAGGAGTTAGGGAAGGTGGCCGGCGGCTCCAAACCCTAGAGCTAGGGTTTGTGTTAGCGTGAAGAGAAGGTCTTTTGGAGTGCCTCGGTGATCTCTGTTCACGGTAGATCATCGCCCACACGACGTCTGCGAAGGGAGGGACATAAGGTAGAAGACCGCGAGGTGATCGGGAAGGTATATCTCTTCCCCAAGCTCCTTGATTATCCTTATGTCTTTTGTGTGCCACGTTTGCTAATCTCGTCATTTCATGTTAGTTAGTTTATTATTTTGATTTTGTATCATGATGAATAATTTACTAACTGGACCCTGACCATAAATACAAAAGTCAGCGATCCACTCGTCGCCTTTTTCGCGGTCGAACGGTCGAGCAAATTAGAAGGTCGATTTTGGTAATTGGCCGAGTTGTAATTTGGATCGTTCGATACGGCACAAGATGGTCGTAGGGAGACGGGTCTCCATTCAGATTAATTTTTTAATCCATAGACATGGAGAGGTCTCTCAGATTGACTGAGTATTCGCTTAGGAAACCCGCCAAGCCATACCCAACAATTGGTATCAGAGATGAGGTTTCCGGCTTTGTGTGTTTATGGATTGGTTAATTCTTGCATTTTTCATACATTATATTTTGTCGGATGATATGTGGATGTGTGTAGGCTAACTTTGTGTTGCAGGCATGAGATTCTAACTTCTCATGGCCAAATATTTTTTGTGTGATGGTTGTGCAAATTTAATGTAATTAATTAATCCTCGGGGTTGACGAGGCTAGGTATTTAATTTTTGTAATTAAATACGGCACATGTTTAGCCGAGCTATTTACTTTACTTTCATTCTAGTTTTTATGTACACTCCCTTGTGGAGTATAGGATCGATGATGTAAATAAGTAGCTAGTCATTTCGGCTCGGAGATCCCTCAAGGTTGCTTGCACAGAAGGAAGGGAAGAGTGGACGAAGTGACGACACGACTGGAGGCGCATTAGAGACCAAGGGCTATGAAAGTTGAAAAATCTAGGATTTTCTGCATTTTTCATATATTTGGTTATGTGCTTGGTTGTGTGGTTGTGCTAGTAAAATTCCTCGACATAAATTACTAAGTGGGAGAGGGACCCTAAGGGTCCCACGACCTCCATTGCAATCTGATATGTGATGCGAACAAGCCCACGCGTTGGCTCTGAGTGCCTTCCTCCATAACGGATAGGCTTGTTCTACGGATCACAAGATCAGAAAAGATTATAGAGGATTATTGAAGAGAGTGTGCATTTCCCCAACGGAAGGCACATAATCCTAGATAATTCTCTTAGTGTCGTGCAATGGTAAACACTTAGATACAATTATTAGTATCCTCCCCAACGGAGTCACTGCTAATAACTTGTAGGAGCGAAGTTGACCAAATATTAGTCTTACTTGTCAAAAAGTTAGGTTGACAAGATGGTAAGATTAATGGGTAAAACCTTCTCGAACAAATGTAGGGTTTGTATACGTCCACACTAACGTAACATGCAAATTCTCGGTGTTAGAGATGTTGGTTGATTTCGAAAATTAATTGTAATGAGGAATCAATTTATTTTCAATTTCTAAAGTAGTGTGTGTTGTGATTCTCAGGTTTTTCATAATGGCCTTTAACCCACTAGCAACAATTCTTAAGGAAAATAAACTTACTAGCCCAAACTACATAGACTGGAAGAGGAACCTTAACATTGTCCTCACTGCTAAAGAGTATAAATTTATACTCTTCGAGGAATGTCCGGAAAGGCCTAGACAGGACTTTGGTGAAGAATTGAGGGAGCGTTACAAGAAGTGGGTCAAGGCAGATGAGATGGCGCGGTGCTACATTATGGCATCTATGTCGAATGTGCTGCAACATCAGCATCAAGCCATGCCCACTGCTAGTTGTTGGGACCGGGTGCATGTTGATATGGATGCGGGTTCGTAATTTTAAAATTAATTACGTGCAGCGGAAGGTTTAGCATAAATAATTTCTCTAAATCATTTAACCACACATCTAAGCATGCAATTTTATCTTGTGTAGACATGATCATATATTTAAAATTTTGCAGAAACATAAACTAATTTACGTATTACCTCGCGTAACTCGAAGGAAGGGACGAGATCCAACCGTAAGCGTCCCTTGGAAGCTCCGTCTCTATTCGCGTCCACGCCGAGTATCTTTGGGATGACATCGCAAAGCCACGAGTTTCGTGTTCTCGAGAACTACTAGATCCTCCGAGAACGCGACAAGAAAAACCAAGAGAGAAGTCGGAAGACTAACCACAAAAAGATGGACGGCTAGTGCTCCTTCTTGGGGCTGGTTGGCGCACGGCAAGAAGAGGAGAAGAGAAGGAGAGAAAGAGAGGGAGAGATCCTATGCCTTCATCTCTATCATTATTATCCAAGCCTTGTCTTGGGTCCTTTATATAGTGGCCTCTCAACCATCAAGCCTCTCAAATATGGAATAACTTATTCCATCATGCCAAGTTTGATTTTATATCATGGTTAAAATCATATTTTAATTCATGATAAAAAATCAATCAAGTCTCTTCTCTCTTATGGAATAAATTTCCTTATCATGGTAAATCAATCCATGATTAATTTTATAAAATAAACCAATCCATGGTTCATTTTAATTTCCATGAAAAATAAACCAAACCTTGGTTTATTATATAAAAATTTATATCATCCATAATTTTATAAAACAAACCACACTTGGTTTATTTTATAAATTGAACCAAAAACTTGGTTCTCTCCCTTTGTTGTCGCCAGCCAAGCAAAGAGGATGGAGGCCCTCTTTAGCCGGCCCATCCAAGCAAAGCCCAAATGAACTAAACTTATTTAATTCATCTATTAAGTCTTCAAAAGACTTAGCCATTTTACGCTTCCGATGCGTCTCTGAAAAATTCAGATTCGACTTATCGTTTGGCTCAAACAAACTTAATCTCTCTTGATTCGAAAATCCAATTTTTAACTCGTTTTAAATCCCTCGGATTACTCGTAGTACGTGTGACTAAATAGGCTTTCGATTTATGTTGGTCGTCTATAATTAATCAATTATAGAACCATCATGAGTGGCACCTAGTAGTACATCATGATCCCCAATTAATCGAAAGATCAACGGTTGACCTTCGAAACAATTCTGAAACCCTTCAACAGCTATAATGAATCATGCCCCATTCCCTTCACCATCTTATACCCACTTGGTTCAGGACATAGTCTATGTGTGTCAGTCCCCACTAGGCTGACTACGTCACACCTAGCCCAAGTAACGTTTTCTCGTCCTACAGATTCTAATTACTCTCATGTATTTAAGAGATTCAAACTCTGAACATGTCATGCTCTGGCCGGAGGCTTCGAGTAATAATCCGACGATAGGCCTCGGGTATACATCTCCTCGCAAGGAGTGGTGAATCCTTTGTAGGCTGTTCAAGCATCATCGGGCACTTCGGCTTATACCCAATCATCATGGGTCCACACCTCCTTGGAGACGCTTGCTTAAGATGGCAAAGTATAAGTCTCCATGACCAAGATGACTTGAACACCGCAAGTCAAAGGAACATCGCACTTAAGCTGGAGTACGAACTTCACTGATATATCTATATGTATACTACCATATGAAGTTTTACAGCCAGTCACTCCAATGAACTAGTTCCCTTAACTAGCATTCATGTTTATCTCCAGACATCTCAATGTCACCAGTCAGTGAGAATCAGCTGATTAGAGAATAACCCATGCTAGTCTCAATAGAATTGATAGTGTCCGTATTTATCAATTCATCGACTAGAGACAATTTCAATACTTCACAATTGCACATGTAGAGATAATCACTAGTTGTGAATTCATCACAAATTCTCTCATGCTGTGAATTGTATTGCGGACATTCAGTAAATGAGTTTAAGATCTCAATCAAATACACAAACATGTATACTCAAATAGTGAATATTCATTTATTAAAATAAATGATTACAATCATAAGGCGATTGCCTTAGGACACTTCTCTCATATCACTAACACTAGTGACATGATGCTGAACCTCAAGGAGCTCTTCGGGCACCAAGGTCGAGCTGTTAGGCAAACCGCGATGAAGTGTCTGATGACAACCACTATGGTCGAAGGGACACCCGTAAGGGATCATGTCCTAAAGAAGATGGCTCACCTCAATGAGATTGAGGTACTGGGAGCATAGATCGACTGGGAATCCCAGTTCGATATTATACTTCAGTCTCTGCCTAGGAGTTTTGAGCAGTTCAAGCTCAACTACAATTTGAACAAACGTGATTATTCATTGGGTGAACTGCTAGGAGAACTCCAGGCGGCAGAGGGCCTCTTTCGTCAGAACTCGCAGGCCTTAGTAACTCAAAGGGTTTCTTCTTCTGTGCTGAAAGGCAGGAAGAAGAAGAAACAATGAGGGTTCAAGAAGGCAGCAGCATCGTAGGGACCTCGGACTAGTATGAAAAAGTTGAAAGCTAAGTGCTTCACATGCAAGCAAACTAGGCACTGGAAGGTGGACTGTCCCCGTCGACAAGACAAAGGTATTTCTTCAGCCTTAGTCGTTGAAACATGTTTAGCGGTGCTATCTATCAGTACCTGGTGCATAGATACGAGAGCCACTGACCATGTCTGCAATACTTTGCAAGGGTTCCAGGAAATCCGATGGCTAGCTGATGAAGTAATCGTGGTCTACATGGGCGATGCTACAAAAGTGGCAGCAGTTGCAGTGGAAATTTTTTATTTGTCTTTTGAGAGAAATAAATTGTTAGTTCTGAGAGATTACCTTTATGTACCCTCATTTAGAAAGAATTTAATTTTAGTTTCTAAGTTTATAAAGGATGGATATTCTGTTGCTTTTGATAACAAAGTTGTTATAAAAGAAATAGAGAGATTATCTGTTCGGGTACTATGGTCGGCAATCTGTATACTCTAGAACCAATGACTCCCACAAAGCAATTTGAAGTCAATAGCTCATCATCTAACTTAAATAAGAGAAAGGAGCCTTCTAAGATGAATTAGACGTATCTTTGGCACCTTAGGCTTGGTCATATTAAGCTTAGTAGGATTCAGAGGTTGATAGTTGATGGGCCCCTGGGTTCATTGGTGGTGGAAGATTTCCCGACCTGTGAGTCTTACTTGGAAGGTAAAATGACCAAGAGGTCATTCAAGGCTAAGGGGTATAGGGCCAAAAATGTGTTAGAACTGATTCATTCTGATTTATGTGGTCCTATGTCAATCCAGGCTAGAGGTGGCTTTGAATACTTCATCACTTTTATTGACAACTATTCAAGGTATGGATATATTTACCTGATGCGTCGCAAGTCTGAATGCTTTGATAAGTTCAAAGAGTTCAAGGATGATATGGAGAAGCATCAAGGTAAAGGTATCAAAACACTACGATCAGATCGTGGTGGAGAGTACCTCTTTGGAGAGTTTAGGACATACTTATCAGAAGCTGGGATCCAGTCCCAGCTAACTGCACCTGGTATGCCCCTTTAGAACGGAGTTGCAGAAAGAAGAAATAGGACTCTTATGGAAATGGTTAGGTCAATGATGAGCTATTCTGATTTACCTGATTCGTTCTGGGGATATGCTCTAGATACAGCTGCGTATATTCTGAACATGGTACCATCTAAGTCAGTCCCTTCTACTCGATCCCATAGAATTATGGATTGGGCAAAAGCCTAGTCTAGAACATATTCGGATTTGAGGTAGTCCAGCACATGTGCTGATGGGAGACACTGATAAGTTAGAATCTCAGACGGAAGTATGCTTGTTTGTTGGCAATCCTAAGGGAACGAAAGGTAGTCTGTTTTATAGTCCTAAGGATCAGAAGGTAATCGTTAGCACGAATGTCAGATTCTTAGAAAAAGACTATGTGATGAACCATAAGCCCAAGAGTAGACTAGTGCTTGAAGAGGTAAGTGGAGGCGTTCTGACTTTAGGACCAATTGTACAAGAGGACACACCGCAAGTCACTGCACCGCATGTCACTGAGGATACACAAGTAGTACCTCATCGTAGTGGGAGAGTTGTCAGACAGCCTGAAAGGTTCATGTTTTTGGGAGAGTCATTGGACTTGGTCTCTGGTAAACATGAACCGGATCCCTGGACCTACGATGAGGCCCATCAAGATAAGGATGCAGATTCTTGGCAAAGGGCGATGAACTCTGAGATAGAATCTATGGATTCTAATCATGTCTGGGAGTTAGTAGAACCACCCAATGGTGTAAAAGCCATTGGATGCACGTGAATCTACAAGAGAAAGAGAAGATCATACGGGAAGGTTGAGACCTTCAAAGTTAGGCTTGTTGCGAAAGGGTACACTTAGAAAGAGGGTATCGATTATGAGGAGACCTTTTCACCAGTAGTCATGCTTAAGTCGATCCGGATTCTCTTATCTATTGCAGCTTATATAGACTATGAAGTATAGCAGATGGACGTCAATACAACTTTCGTTAACGGAAGTCTTGAGGAGACCATCTACATGCAGCAACCAGAAGGGTTTATTGAAAAGGGCAAAGAGCATCTAGTATGCAAGCTTAATCTGTCTATTTATGGATTGAAGCAAGCTTTGCAATCTTGGAACATCCGCTTTGATGAAGTAATCCAATCATATGGATTTACTTAAAGCCCGGATGAGTCATGTGTATACAAAAGATGTGACGGAATGGTAGTGGTGTTTCTTGTACTTTACGTAGATGACATTTTGTTAATTGGCAACAATGTCAAAGTGTTATCAGATGTAAGGGTCTGGCTATCAAAGCAGTTTGATATGAAGGACTTAGGAGAAGCGGAGCACATCCTTGGAATCAAGGTCATAAGGGATCGCCAGAAAAGGGTGTTGTGCTTATCCCAAGCTTCATATGTTGACACTGTGCTGACTCATTTTAGCATGGAAAACTTCAAGAAGGGTTTTCTACCCTTCAGGAATGGAGTTCCTCTATCTAAAGAGATGTGTCCAAAAATATCAAAGGAGATAGAAGAAATGAAGGTGGTTCCTTAAGCTTCGGCAGTAGGAAGCCTCATATATGCTATATTGTGCACGAGACCTGATATCTATTTTGCCATGGGCATGGTTGGCAGAGTAACCCTGGACAGGGACATTGGACTGCGGTAAAGTATATATTGAAATACCTGAGACGGACTAGAGATTATATGCTGGTTTACCAGACAGACCAATTAGTCCCTGTGGGTTATACGGACTCAGATTTCCAGTCATATAGGGACAAGAGTAAGTCTACCTCGGGGTTTGTGTTTACTTTAGGAGGTGGAGCCATTGTTTGGAGGAGTGTCAAGCAGAAATGTGTGGCGGACTCCACCATGGAAACTGAATATGTGGCAGCCTCAGAGTCAGCCAAGGAAGTTGTGTGGCTCAGGAACTTCATGATGGACTTAGATGTGATTCCTGGTTTGCCCAGATCTATCACAATCTTTTGTGATAACAGTGGTGCAGTTGCAAACTCAAAGGAACCACGAGCCCATAAGGCGAGTAAACACATAGAGCGCAAGTTCCACCTGATACGAGAAATCGTAAAGGGAGGAGAAGTGGCTGTCGCAAAGATTGCATCGGAGGACAACCTGACAGATCCTTTCATGAAAGCTCTTCGAGCTAGAGATTTGGATAGGCATGTGGAGGATATGGGAATCAAATGTATGGCAGTGAGAGAACAGCAATGTCTTTAAGTATAAGTGGGAGATTGTAAGATGTGTATACAGAAAGACATGAATTTCTTTATATGAATATCTTTATTTTAAAAAGAGAATCACAACTACACTAGGTGCCTGTTTACATTAGTACATGCATGATGTCCAATTACTTTGCATTATAGATAACATGGTGTGTGGTGTCACACGGAAGATCATGTTATCAGTTCCTTGCTTAGTATAAATAGAGGCCCACAACCGAGATTGAATTGGACAACCCATCAAGATGGTTGTAGTGTAATTAGGCGTGGTTGGTCTTGACCATAGAATTACACTAGTGTGCTTTGAGTACATTGAGCTAGACCAAAACCCGAGGTTATCCAATTTGTA
>JAGFNQ010002428.1:134263-234331 GCA_024364735.1 Boesenbergia rotunda
ATTAATTTGAATTGTCAGTAATTTAAATTAATTAATGAACATTCGAGATCATAAACACGGGGGGATGGGCAACTCGTAATATGTGGAGCCCATATGAAAATATGGGGGTTGGTGAGGAAGTTCAATTAAGATCCTTTAGTGGAATGGATCTTAATTAATGGATCGGGTTTAGATCCATTGCTGGGCCAAGATCCAACTCCTCCTCTTAGTCCCTACCTTAGCCCTATAAATACCCTATGAGATCAAGAAACTAAGGCTTAATCAATTGATCACAACCCAAGGTTTTTCTCTTCTCCTCTTCTCTCTCTCCTAGGTCTTGTGGCTAGTGCAAGGAAGAGGAGCCTTCTCCTCTTCTTCACTTTCTCCTCCCACCACCATCTCTTGGCTAAAGACCATATAGACAAGGAAGGGCCTCCCCTTCCTTTTGTGGTGATCGGCGGCAAGAGAGGGCTAGTCGGCGGGCGGTGGAAGGCGGCACAAGTGGAGGGTGCGGCGGCGCCTCAAGCTGAGATGAAGGGAAGAGTTTGGCCGATTTTGGGTGGGAGAGAAATTGGTTTCTCTCTTCCATTCTCTTCTTCATCCTCTTCTCTTGATCTTCTTGTGGCCGGCGCAAGCTTCGAGCCTTTCGGTGGCCGGCGGCGCAAGGAGTTAGGGAAGGTGGCCGGCGGTTCCAAATCCTAGAGCTAGGGTTCGTGTTGGCGTGAAGAGAAGGTCTTTTGGAGTGCATCGGTGATCTCGGTTCATGATAGATCATCACCCACACGACATCTGCGAAGGGGGGCAATATGGTAGAAGACCGCGAGGTGATCGGGAAGGTATATCTCTTCCCCAAGCTCCTTGATTATCCTTATGTCTATTGTGTGCCATGTTTGCTAACCTCGTCATTTCATGTTAGTTAGTTTATTATTTTGATTGTGTATCATGATGAATAATTTACTAACTGGACCCCGACCATAAACACAAAAGGTCGAACGGTCGAGCAAATTAGAAGGTCGATTTTGGTAATTGGCCGAGTTGTAATTTGGATCGTTCGATACGGCACGAGATGGTCGTAGGGAGACGGGTCTCCATTTGGATTAATTTTTTAATCCGTAGACATGGAGAGGTCTCTCGCATTGACTGAGTATTCGCTTAGGAAATCTGCCAAGTCATACCCAACAACTTTTTCTCATAGCAAGTCAATTCAGAACACATTCTCTAATGTATACCCATGTGTCAACTTGACATCATATATCCATGACTTGTGAGATCAAGTCATCAATTGACCTATATGCTAGTCTCCATGCACTAATATTGTCCTTGAATATTAATGCATGACTAGGAATGGTTTAGTGTAGTGTTCTCTACATCATCTCACTATCGATTCAACCAATCGATATGATGTAGATAAGAACCTACTACCCAAGGGCATTATTATATTTAGTTATTTAGCACAAATATAAAGTAAATATAGTAATCAAATATGCCTTTATTAATGATAGCATATGATACAAATGGTCCCTAGTCAATCATCACATAATTGGCTCTAGGGCTCCTACTAACACTGTCTTGGTTCTAACTTTGGATTTCAAATAAAATCCTAGGTCGAACCGACGCCTACTGTTCCCTCTTCCGGGGAACGTGTCCTAACCTACTCCACTCTGGAGAAGTTACCTTTTGCCAACTGGCTCCTCCGGTTACACTTTTGCTCAGCCACCGAGACACTCGGATCTCGAGACGTTCGATCCTTGACCCATCTCTACTTCTGTTCGTAGTCCTTGCTCAACTAAGTCTTCTTCCCGATCATCCGGATCAGGACTTCATGCCCAACCCTCGGTCAGGTCTTCGGTGCCCAGCCTCGACCAGGAATTCGTGCTCAATTCCTTGAACCAGGTCTTCATGCCCAACCCTCAGTCAGGTCTTCGGTGCCCATCCCTCGACCAGGACTTCGTGCCAAATTCCTCGAAACAGGTCTTCGTGGCCAACACTCGGCCAGGACTTCATGCTCAACCCTGTAGGTTATAACTTTGTGCCTAGATAAATTAGGACTTTTCCTGCATACTTAGTAAATTCGTTAGATCACCACATAGACTTAACTTTGAACCCTTTGCCATTATCAAAACCAGGTTCAATCTGATGCTACCGGCACCAACACGTTGGGCCTGATATGGAATCATATCAGGCCCACATTATATTAGGCCTAATGGGCACAATATTATATTTTTTATTCTTCATTATTATATTTTAACACATCGGAGAGGTTGAAATAAATAATGGATAGCATATTTAAACTTCTTGTAACCTTAGAAATCCACGGGAACTGAAATTTTTACAATCAGAGTTTTCTAGGTCAAATCAGTGGATTTTGATCAAAATCAATAATTTGACCTAGAGAGCTCCGATTGTAAAAATTTCAGTTTCCATGAATTTCTGAGGTTATAAGGAGTTCAAATATGTTGTTTATTGTTTATTTCGACCTCTCCAAGTTGTTAAAATATAATAACGAAGAATCAAAATAAAAAATCACACCTTAGGGTCGTTGGGCCTAATATGGATTACATATCAAGCCCAACGTGGGCTTGATATGGAACCATATTAGGCCCCACGTTGGGCCTGATATAATTTATATCAGGCCCAATGTGCCCGATATAATTCATATTAGGCCCAATGTACCCGATATAATTCATATCAGGCCCAATATTAGATTTTTTTCTCGATTCTTCGTTATTACATTTTAATATCTCGGAGAAGTCCAAATAAATAATGGATTAGATATTTGAACTTCTTGTAATCTCAAAAATCCACGAGAACTGAAATTTGTGAAATCGAAGCTCTCTAGGTCAATTAGTGGGTTTTGGTCAAAACCCACTGATTTGACCTAGAGAGCTCTGATTGTAAAAATTGTAGTTCTCGTAGATTTTTGAGGTTACAAGGAATTAAAATATGGTATCTATTATTTATTTGGACTTCTCTGAGATGTTAAAATATAATAATGAAGAATCAAGAAGATCACATATTAGGGTTGTTGGGCCTGAAATGGATTTCATATCAGGCCCACGTTGGACCTGATATGATCTTTTAGTTTTAATTTAATGAAAGAATATTTTAATTAATTTAAATATCAATATTCAAATCTAAATCTAAAAAGTACGTATGTTTCAACTCATTTTAACCATTTGATGAAAAAATTTTATTTTATTTTTTAATTCTTAAAATTTGTTTTCGAAAAAAACTCGAAGCAAAATTAAAATGCAAAGAACTTCAAGAACAATACTAAAATAACATCGGTTGATCAATGCACTACCAGACGAAGCTGGTCGAAGATCTCCCATAGCCGCAACTAGTTGACGTCCTAGCCATCGTCATTATCGCAGTCGTCGACGATCCTATCGAAGTCGAACAGCTTTCATATCAGGCCACGTTGGGCCTGATATGAAAATATCAGGCCCAACGTGGGTCTGATATAAAAAATATCAGGCCCAACGTGGGTCTGATATAAAAAATATCAGGCCCAACGTGGACAAGATATTTTTTTCAATGTTATGCATACACCCATCTAAAAGAGAGAAGAAAGAGAAGAGAAAAGAGAAAAAAATGCATGAAAAAAAAGAAGGAATGAGAAGAGAGGAGAGGAAAGAGAAGATAGGTTGCATGCGTAAGAGCTAGAGAGAGAGGAAAGGAAAAAGAGATTGCATACATATAAGTTAGATTTGACAGAAGATTAAAATGGGAACAGTCTTAAAAAAAGTATACTCTTTGGTAAATATCAAAATAGTTTGCGTCTTTTGGTTAATTCGAAAAGTTACGTGCACCCTTTGATAAAATACCGTAACATGTAAGCCCAATAAACGGGTAATATATACCTTCATAAATTAGATCCGTTTAATTTAAACCTCATTTTAACCTAAGTTGTAAGTTATACTTAAGACAATATGCATGTTATTTCATGATAAATACATCCTAAAATTATTTCTATTATGACATTAAGTTAGTGTATATATATAAAATAATTCAATTAATTGTTTTTAAG
The DNA here is from genome assembly GCA_024364735.1 of Boesenbergia rotunda. NCBI lineage: Eukaryota > Viridiplantae > Streptophyta > Magnoliopsida > Zingiberales > Zingiberaceae > Boesenbergia > Boesenbergia rotunda. The sequence goes on from JAGFNQ010002428.1 coordinate 138,273, forward strand.
CTCATATGGTTTGAAATTTTAATTTAACCATAAACGCTTATATATGTGTTATATTTTAACACTTATTATATGATTATAAATTTATTTTATAAAAGGATTCAAAGGGTACTAAGCTAAAAGGGTCTTAAAGGTTGCAAAAAAAAAAAGTCTTAAAGAGCTTTTATGGATGTGATATAACGGTAAAACACTTAAATGAGCAATAAATGCATCATATTTTAAATTTCAAATAAAATAAATATCCTAAAGGCCGGCTTATGAGGATAAATTGTTGGGATCTCCCGACACCAAAACACAAAACGTAACGGAAACAAGATCCCTCGAGTGATCCAGGCGAAAGAAAACTCGTACGAAGTTTATCTATCTAATAGATCTATCTACAGTGTATATCTTCGGAGCGTGCCCTTCGCTTATCCCGCTCGTCCAAGATATGTCTGATCTCTTACACGTTCAAGTGTCCGTGTCTCTATTCGTATCCACACGGACACGATCTCTCAACTTCGGGAAGAACTACCTTAGTTATGCTAGCAACTTGAGATAGTTCACAAGACCACCAAGAACCCCAAAGGGGTTTCGGCCAAGAGGGAGAAGAGGAAGAAGAGAGGAAGGGAAAGCACTCACTTGTCATTCAAAATGACTAGACTCTCTTTTATACTTATCCCATGAATATGAAGAATCTTTTGTCTCTTTGACTTCCCTTCATTAAAGCCAATAAAGAGCACATCTTTTCATGTGACTCTTCCCCTTCTCTTCATCCAATGAAGAGAGACTTTTCTTTTTCCTTCATTAAATACTTTAATGAATTTCCTCTGCAATTCCGACCGGGCCCCTTGGGCTTCCGACCAGGTCTCCCAACCAAGTCTGCCAAGCAAGTCGCTAAGCTCCCGACCCAGTTTGTCGAGCGTCGAGCGCCGAGCTCCCGACCCAGTTTGCCGAGCGTCAAGCGTCGAGCGTCGAGCTCCCGACCCAGTCTGCCGAGCGTCAAGCTCCCGACCAAGTCCCCGACCTCCTGACCCAAGCTCCCGACCCGAGTCTCCCGAGCTCTTGTCCCGAACTCCCGAACTAGTCTCCCGAGTTCCCAACTCGAGCTCCCGATCAGATCTATCGAGTTCCCAACTCGGGCTCCCGATTAGATCTCCCGATAAGATCTCCTGAATTCCCAACTCGAGCTCCCGATCAGATTTCCCGAAGCATCATATCCTTAGTATGTGACCCAATAGGTTCTCGTAACATTGGCAATGCGCCTAAATGCTTTAGACACATAAGCAATGAGCAGCATCTAGTAATGCATCATTACTACCCAAGTAACAAGAAATGTCGAGATCCGACTAAACGTCCGTGACTATGATAATGTATGACCTTGTCCTTCTATCCTTGATGTCTAGATTGACCAATAAGGCATAGACCGTGTCATCCTCGATCAATCTTTATGTTTCTTGATCCCCGAGTAGACTCACTCAAATATATGAGCTTAATATCTCATATTGACTCATTTGAGCATGACCATGCGTTTCAGTAGTTCTACTCGATCAAGGGGCCCACAGATATCACTCCCGTCATATGGGAGGGATAGATTCCATCTACATCACTCACATCCCTCCGCATAATTCATTACATAACCAGTGATCGCCTTTATAGTCCACCCTGTTACGGGTTACGTTTGACGATACCAAAGTACATAACTCCTTATGTAGGGAACTGTAGTGACTTCAGGTCTAAGAACTATTCATACTAATAGTCACATGAGAAAGTCTATGACAATCTATGAAACTTTCTCATAGCAGGTCAATTCAGTACACATTCTGCAATGTATACCCATGTGTCAACTTGATATCACATATCCATGACTTGTGAGCTCAAGTCATCAATTGACCTACATACTAGTCTCTATGCATTAATATTGTCCCTGAATATTATTGTTTGACTAGGAATAATTTAATATAGTGTTCTCTACATTATCTCACTATCGATTCAACCAATCGATATAATGTAAATAAGAACCTACTACACAAGGGTATTATTATACTTAGTTATTTGACACAATATAAAGTAAGTATAATAACCAAACATGCCTTTATTAATGATAGAGTATGATACAAAAAGTCCCTAGTCAATTATCACATAATTGACTCTAGGGCTCCTACTAACATAAATAAATTTCAATAAGTGAATTAGGAGAAAGATCATCTACCTCCCTAATTTGTTTTGCGAAGACTGATCATCACTATTATATATATATATATATATATATTAAAGAGCGTAATTTTTTAGCATTTTCGCAAAATGTTATCTCACAAATGACTTTTTCAAAAAGTTACAAAATAACAATTTGAATTGACACTTAATTATCCAATTTAATTTGTTTAGGTAATTCATGATGTTCTATTTTCAAAAAGATATCACATAATTAATTCTAGGGCTCCTATTAATATAAATAAATTCCAATAAGTGAATTAGGAGAAAGATCATCTACCTCCCTAATTTGTTTTGCGAAGATTGAACATCACTATTATATATATATATATATATATATTAAAGAGTGTAATTTTGTAGCATTTTCGCAAAAAGTTATCTCACAAATGACTTTTTCAAAAAGTTACAAAATAACAATTTGAATTGATACTTAATTATCCAATTTAATTTGTTTAGGTAATTCATGATGTTCTATTATATATTTTTGTTGGGACATAATGATTAAATTTCTTATCATTAGAATAAATTTTATGTCACTTACTGACTTTACTTATGACTATGAAGCTCTGGATATATTGTTCTTTCAGTTAAATAATAATATAATTTGTAGGACCACAATGTGAATAACTTATTCGATTTTTGAGGTCATTTTAGCACCTTTATGGATATTGACACTACCAAAATATAATTTTTAAGATCAATTCTAAAACTTCCCACTCAAATTAAATGTCTTTCTCAAGAATGTAATCTCCTTCACAAAGACATGGTAAAAATTATATCTCTTTGTGGTAAAAGCCCTACCATAAAAATCTAGTATATGCTCAATATACAGTCATGCAGGCGCCCCTCTATTTGTGCAACCCAAAATCATATGGAAGAGTGGTAAATAATAGCACTAAACAACTTCTTACGTGAGAGGAATTTGTTCTTTGAGAGATGAATCCAAGGGATTTGGATTTTGTTCCTGCGATGTAAATTTATCATCCGAATATTAACTTAACTATGCTAGTGAAATTGTAAGGGAAGTAGATTTATTAGGGAAGTGGATTTAGATGAGAACAGTTATGTAAAATATGATTACGCTAATTTCAATGTCCCTCCGCTACCTATCAAAGGAAAGTGTAAACAAAAAATAAGCATGCTTATCCTATGAGGCCCTACACTGCTCATCTTAACTAAAAGGTGGAACCGTCAAAAACGATAATATCAACTTTTTATAGCAACTAGCCCCATCGTCGAAAACGATCCTCTTTAGAACATAATTATTGAAATAATATCCCGCATATTATTGACAATAATATCTCAGTGAATAAATATTTGTCGCTAAGAGGATTCGAACACGGAACCTTAGGCAACAATGTCTCAGTGGTTACCACTTGGGCTAAGACACTTTGACCCTACATTGCTCATCTTAAGATCTTTGGAAGGGAGGTAAATCATGATACCATGTGACTTATTAAGTGGGAGGAACTAATTTTCTAAAAAATGAATTCTAAGGGATTCGAATCTTACTTATGTGATATGATTCTATTATTTGAGGAGTAACTCGGCTATGCTCTTGTAGGGTTGTCAAGGGAAATGTGCATCCTAGACACTTCTCTATTATCTTCAACTTTGGGGAAGAAATATAAATTATGATATTGATTGTCCTAATGGGAAGGACATTATTTTCTAAGGTTAGCTCTGGGATTATGATGTAGTGGAAGAGCGACTAGTTATTATTTTAGATATATACAGTTCTATCCCTAGTTACTACGTATTTTGTAGAAATTTTTTCTTCAAATGAAATATAAATTTTAGAATGTTAGACTTCTGAATCATCAATCATGAATACTTTTCGATCTACTCAGCAATCTATGAAATCAGATTCATCATTCGAAATTCAATGTTATCCAATTTTATTAATATTTTTTTTTTATTTTTTAAGGCAGTGAAACCCACAAATCTACCGCTCGAGGAAGTGGATTTATTGGAGCAAAGAGGAAGTCGATTTATTGGCAGTAAAAAAAAAAAGTGTGAAATCATCACATCTGTCGTTCCTCCAGGATGACCCTTTTTTTTTTTTCCCCAACCTTATGAAAGAAGGTAAATCAGACGGAGAAGATCAAGAGGGAGAGAGGTAAAGCTTGAAAGCGTGCTTGCCGGCCATTATTGCGGTCGCTCTCGCCTTCTTTTGTAGTCTTTCAAATCTTGATCTTGCTTATCAAATTGGCTCACTGGGATCGACGGTGTGAGTGGGTGGATGGCGCTTTGAAAAGGCGAGGCAGACGCAACTCGTAAAGGATGAGTGCGCAGTGCGCGTGGAGTTCCAGAGTGGAACTCGACTGAATCGAGGTAGATTCCGTGTATCAGCGGGACAAAACGCCGAGAGATTTGAAAAAGTCGGCACTTTCGCACTCGATCCTTCAAGAAAATACAGAAAGCTGGCTCCTTTACGGATTTCGCCTCGAAAAGGTTCCGAGATTGGCGATGTTCTGTGATATGTGATCGCTTTCAGTCTCTTTCCCGAAGGAATTTGCTTCGACTTTGGTGAATCCCCCTTGCTGAAAGTAGTTCTATTGACACTGAGACTGAGGAGGCAATTCTAAGCTTAGCGTTGGAACGAAAATTTGGCAATGTTCGGGCTGTCGGCAGATTTCTTCTTTTTGGCAGAGGGAAAGTGGACTGTCATGTGGCTATAGATGTTGGAAAAACTTTGGTGCCTTTCGCAAGGAAGTCGTAAAGCTGAGGCCAGTTTGGAGTGGACTGGGTTCATTGGACCACTTGGACTTCTAGGGTTTTGGATTGAATTTGTGGATATGGCCACCAGTTTGGTACGATGGAATTGTGATAGGAAGCTCTTTTCCATTGTTAGGCGAGAGAATTTTGGATTGTAGTATCCTAACCGAGGAGGAGTGACTATATTGGTTTTTCTTATGCTTCTTATTTCAGAAACTCTAGTTCCGGTACTGGCTGCAAATCTGACTTGCTTGATGAAAAGCTTTGCTTTTGGTGTTACCTGGAAGCTACTTCTGGCTTAATAAGTTCGTTGATAAAGCATTGCGTTTTCTGGTGTCAGGAATAGATAGGAGGTATGTATGCCCCATTTTATTGAATATGATTGCTTTGAATATTAACTTGATTTTTTAGAGGCTTCTGCTTCTTCTTGGATTTTACTTTTTGATCTGCTTTCTCATAATTTGACGGAATTCCTTCCCTTTTTTCTTGTTATGCTTGTCAGAAAGAAGAAGTGTGTGCAGTTGCTGTTTTTATGGTTCCCTTTCTTCTTACTGCTATAAAGCTTCCTTTCTCCACTCTTGCTACTAAGCTTTGTCACTACAATGGTTAAAATGTCAGGGATAGTAAATTCTGAGGGTGTCTCTGCTTTCTTGGTTCTGAAGTCTGTGTTTCTGTTTACCTCTCTATTTATCTATAATTCTGAAGGGGCAAACATAGAAGGGCAATACCTGTTGAAGCTTAAGAGCCAAATGACAGATGCTTTTCAATACCTAGATAGTTGGAACGCTAATGATCTTACACCCTGTCTGTGGAAGGGTGTTAATTGCATTTCTGATGAGGGTATAGTAGTTGGTCTTCATCTCGGCTCCATGAACCTGTCTGGAAGTATTTCCCCAATCATTGGTGGATTAGTTCACTTAACTGTTCTTGATCTTTCCTTCAACGAGTTTTCTGGAGCAATTCCTAGGGAGATTGGTAATTGCTCTAAGTTAGAGGTATTGTATCTGAATAACAATAAACTTGAAGGTGAAATCCCTCATGAATTGGGTAGTCTTCCCTCTTTATTAAGGTGCAACTTGTGCAATAACAAACTATCTGGTCATCTCCCCGAATCAGTTGGAGGTCTTTCATCCCTTGTGGAACTTGTAGCTTACTCTAACAACATCACAGGTCCTTTGCCACGCTCCATTGGCAACCTCAAGAACCTAACTGTTTTAAGAATGGGACAAAATCTGATAACTGGTAGCATTCCTGTGGAAATTAGCGAGTGCCAAAACATGAGACGTTTTGGTCTTGCCCAAAACCAACTAGAAGGTGAAATTCCCATAGAGATAGGGAAGTTGGCAAGTTTGACTGAACTGGTTCTTTGGGACAACAAACTTTCTGGAAGTATCCCTAAGGAGCTTGGAAACTGTAGCCAGCTCGTGACACTTGCACTTTACCAAAATAGTCTTGTGGGTGGTATACCTGATGAGATTGGAAACTTGAACAATTTGGAGAAGCTATATCTATACAGGAATTCATTGAATGGAACTATTCCAAAGACAATTGGCAATCTTACTCGGGCAACAGAAATTGATTTATCAGAGAATACATTGACTGGAAAAATACCATCTGAGTTAAGTAATATTAAAGGTTTAAACTTGCTTCATCTGTTCCAGAATCAGCTTACTGGCTTTATTCCACCTGAATTGAGTGGATTAAGGAACTTAAGCAAGCTTGATCTGTCAATCAACTCTCTGTATGGGTCTATTCCTTCTGGATTTCAGTATATCCCAAGTATAACTCAGTTACAGCTTTTCGACAATATGCTGTCTGGCATCATACCTCAGAAACTTGGGGTGCACAGTCCACTTTGGGTGGTTGACTTTTCAGATAATAATCTCAATGGGCAAATTCCAAGAAATCTTTGCAGACACTCAAACCTTATTTTGTTGAATTTATTGTCTAACAATTTGACTGGCAACATTCCTGGTGAAGTTATAAATTGTAGATCCTTGGTGCAACTTCGTCTTGGTAAGAACAGCCTGACAGGAAGCTTTCCCTCAGATTTATGCAAGCTGGTTAATCTTACTGCCATTGAGTTAGATGAGAACAGATTCAACGGTTCCATTCCACCAGAGATAGGGCAATGCAAAGCTTTGCAGAGGCTTAATCTTCCTAACAACTTTTTCACCCATGAGTTGCCACGGGAGCTTGGTAATCTGTCACAGTTGGTTATCCTTAATATCTCTTCCAATAAAATAGGTGGAAGAATACCTCAAGAGATTTTTAAATGCAGGATGCTTCAACGGCTTGATCTCAGCAAGAATGAGTTTATTGGCACATTGCCATATGAAATGAACCTTGTCCAGTTGGAACGGTTTGTGATTTCTGATAACACATTGTCTGGAACAATACCTCCTATCATAGGAAGGCTCGCTCACCTGATGGAGCTACAGATGGGCGGAAATGAATTTTTTGGTTCCATACCAAAGGAATTGGGTGAACTTTCGAGTTTACAAATTGCAATGAATCTTAGCTACAATAAGCTTTCAGGAAATATCCCACAAGAGATTGGCAATCTTGCTCTGCTGGAGTTCCTATTGCTGGACCATAATCATTTGACTGGTGAAATTCCGTCTTCTTTTGTCAATCTGTCTAGCTTAATGGGACTTAACCTTTCATATAATGATCTCACAGGACCTATACCTTCTATTCCACTGTTCAGCAACATGGCTCTGAGTAGCTTCAAAGGAAATAAAGGTCTTTGTGGTAAACCTCTTGGTGATTGTAGTTTGCCTCCATCATTGTCTGCATCATCAACTAGAACAAATACCTCATTGGGTAGGACCGTCGCTATAATTTCGACTGCTATTGGAGGAATTTCTCTTGTTCTTATTGTCATAATGGTGTACATTCTCAGAAGACCTATTGAAACAATTTCTCCTTTTCAAGACAAACAATTACATAATACAACTTCAAGCCCATATACATTTCCAAAAGAAAAGATCACCTTTCAAGACCTTGTTGCTGCAACAAATGATTTTGATGAAAGTTTTGTGATTGGAAGGGGGGCTTGTGGAACAGTATATAGAGCGCTATTGAAATCTGGGGAAACAGTTGCTGTGAAGAAATTGGCATCAAACCGGGAGGGTAGCAATACAGAGAATAGTTTTCATGCAGAGATTTTGACTCTTGGAAAGATAAGGCATCGCAACATCGTGAAGCTATATGGTTTTTTTTATCACCAGGGTTCAAACCTTCTTCTGTATGAGTACATGGCAAGAGGCAGCCTAGGGGAGTTACTTCATGGGGAATCTTCTTCTTCACTGGACTGGGAAACCCGTTACATGATTTCGCTTGGCGCTGCTGAGGGTCTCTCATATTTACATCATGATTGCAAGCCCCACATCATTCACAGAGATATCAAGTCAACCAATATTCTACTCGATGAAAACTACGAAGCTCATGTTGGAGATTTTGGATTAGCAAAGGTGATTGACATGCCACAGTCAAAATCAATGTCTGCAGTTGCTGGATCTTATGGGTATATAGCACCTGGTGAGTCACCCTAATACCATTACCTCTTCTCAATTTCTTTATGTACTGAGTTGGTTGATTCATGAGTTTCAGAAAAAAAAAGAAAGAAAATGGTAGTGGTTTATACCAGTTGATGTAAATGTGGAATTTAAGTTTTGATGAGAAAGAATTTTAGATTAGCTCATTCAGGATTCATTCAGTATATGATGCCTTTGTTAACAACTGATCGTAATGCTAGAATATCACTATGCTTCTTGTTAATTGGATATATTTGGAAGTGACATCTTAGGTTTTGCCATATATTTCTCTTCTGACTCCTGATCAACCTTCTGTCAGAATATGCATATACCATGAAAGTTACGGAGAAGTGTGACATCTACAGTTACGGGGTGGTTCTGTTAGAACTACTGACCGGAAGAATGCCTGTTCAACCATTAGAGCAAGGAGGGGACCTTGTTACATGGGTAAGGACGTACATAAAGAACAATTCTATCTGTCCTGGAATACTTGACAAGAAACTCGATCTGGAAGATGGAATTACTGTGGATCACATGATCATGGTCTTGAAAATTGCTTTGCTTTGTACAAACATGTCGCCATCGGATAGACCAGCCATGAAGGAAGTTGTATTAATGTTGGTTGAGTCGAAAGAGAGGGCTGCCAGCTTTGGTTCATCACATGTTTCTGATCTCTCTTTCAAAGAGGATGACTTGTAGCGAATCTCTCTCACACATTCATAAAAATTATGTCTTTCTTTTCTTTTCTTTTCTGTTTGTTTTTTCCTCTGGTGCAGGGTCGAGATGTATCTTCTTTTTTATTTTTTTAAAATATGTTTTCCTTCCTAAATAGATCTCTTTCGGGATTTATATTATTCTTTTTTACAGACTTTAGAAATGCAATATAATGTATTGGTTGATAAGAAACTCCCTTCACGTGGGATTTGTAAAGAAGATTCATTGCAAATAGCAAAATCCTAAAGCTAAAATAGTCGTGTTGGATTAATTCACTTCACGAGTAACATTATCAATTCAATACCTTGAAAACTCTTTTCTCAAGCTGATATGAAACACCAACTTATTACTAGTACCCGAGTGATTAAGGAGGAAAGCTTCGGAATTTCAAATGGTATGAACTACAGTTGTTTTGATATTTGATCAAATTAGTTTAAGGTAAGTCATGTTGTTATTATTGATGCATATGTTAAGTGTGCAGGACCTTGGAAGAAAATACGAGTACTCGATGGCTCAGGATGTGATGGAGTACGTTGAAAAGTGGTATGGGACACTCGAATGACTGGAAAGGATAAGGAGCATTAGAGGTAGTGAGATCTTAGAAAATGCAAGCAAGCAAAAAGAACTGTATGGGAAGAGAGACATGTTGGATTCTCCCGGTATAAAATCATAAACACACAGCGGAAACAAGAACCCACGAGCGATCCATGCGAAAGAAAAACTCGTACAAAGTTGATCTACATCTACTTCTAAAGAAGATATATCTTTGGAGCGTGCCCTTTGCTTATCCCGCTCGTCCAAGGTGCGCCGGATCTCTTGCATGTTCAAGTGTCCGTGCCTCTATTCGTATCCACACGGACACAATCTCTCAACTTCGGGAGAGCTACCTTAGTTGTACTAGCAACTTGAGGTAGCTCGCAGAACACCAAGAACCCTACAGTAGGGCTTCGGCCAAAGAAGGAAGATGAGGGAGGGAAGAAGAAAGGGAAGAAGGAGTGGAAGAACAAGAAGACTTCATCCAAAGTCACAAGCCCTCTTTTATAATCATCCTATGAATATGAAGAGGTTTGTGTCTCTTTGGCTTCCCAATAAAGAGCACATCTTTTCATGTGGCTTTTTATCATTTCCCATGTAAGAAAAGAATTTTTTCTTTTCCCTTCATTAAACACTTTAATGAACCTCCCTTTAATCCCGATCGGGCCACTCGGGCTTCCGACTAGGTCTCCCGACCAAGTCTCCCGAGTGTCGAGCTCCAGACCCAGTCTGCCAAGCTCCGACCCAGCCTGCCGAGTGTCGACCAAGTCGGCCGAGTGCCGACCCAGTCGGCCCAGTGCCAACCTCCTGACCCGCGCTCCCGAGTTCCTAACTCGGGCTCGGACATCCCGAGTTCCCAACTCGGCCTCGGTCTACCCGAGTTCCCAACTCGGGCTCGGTCTTCCCGAGTTCCCAACTCGGGCTCCCAAACTGACCTCCCGAGTTCCTAACTCGGGCTTAGATCTCCCGAGTCCCCGACTCGGGCTCAGGCCTCCCGAGTTCCCAACTCGGGCTCAGATCTTCCGAGTTCCCAACTCGGGCTCAGATCTGCCGACCAGATTTCCCGAAGCATCGTGTCCTTTGTGTGTGACCCAATAGGTTCTCGTGACGTTGGCAATGTGCCTAAACACTTTAGACTCATAAGCAATGAGCGACATCTAACAATACATCATTGCTACCCAAGTAACAAGAAAAGTCAAGATCCGACTAAACCTCCGTGACTATGATAATGTATGACCTTGTCCTTCTATCCTTGATATCTAGATTGACCAATGAGGCATAGACCGTGTCATCCTCAATCAATATTGTGTTTCTTGATCCCTGAGTAGAGTCACTCAAACAAATGAGCTCAATATCTCATATTGACTTATTTGAGCATGGTCATTCGTTTCAGTAGTCCTACTCGATCAAGGGGCCCATAGATATCACTCCCGTCATATGGGAGGGATAGATCTCATCTACATCACTCACATCTCTCCGCATAATTCATTACATACCCAGTGATCGCCTTTATAGTCCACCCTGTTACGGGTGACGTTTGACGATACCAAAGTACATAACTCCTTATGTATGGAACCGTAGTGACTTCAGGTCTAAGGACTATTCATACCAATAGTCACATGAGAAAGTCTATGACACTCACATGACAATTTATGAAACTTTCTCATGACGGGTCATTCAGTATACATTCTCCAATGTATACCCATGTGTCAACTTGATATCACATATCCATGACTTGTGAGCTCAAGTCATCAGTTGACCTACATGCTAGTCTCCATACATTAATATTGTTCCTGAATATTAATGCTTGACTAGGAATAATTTAGTATAGTGTTCTCTACATTATCTCACTATCGATTCAACTAATCGATATAATGTAGATAAGAACCTACTATACAAAGACATTATTATACTTAGTCATTCGGCACATAATACAAAGTAAGTATAATAACCAAACATTCCTTTATTAATGATAGAATATGATATAAAATGCCCCTAGTCAATCATCACATAATTAGCTTTAGGGCTCCTACTAACAAGACAATGGTGTTAGGACCAAAAGGAATTTAGATATCTCCACATTGGTATGATATTGTCCACTTTGGGTCTAATCCCTCATGGTTTTGCTATTGGGCTCTCCCAAAAGGTCTCATGTCAATGGAGATATTTTTTTCCTTATAAGCCTATGATCTTTACCATGTGTTTTCGATGTGGGACTATGTTTGCAACCTTGCAACCTCAACAATCCCCTCCTCAAACAAAGGACTACAAGCCCCCCTCAAGCGGAAACCCTTTCCGTTTGATGTCTGATCCTCAACCCACCAGGACGTTCTGCCCCTCAGTCCACCCGACCTACTAGGACTTCACCGCTAGCCACAACTAGGAATTCTATGCCTGGTATCTGGTTCTCTTGATCAAGACACAGGAGCCCACACATCCTTTATTCAAAGCTTAACCCACATGGTTAGATCTGGATCATGGCTCTAGCTCGTGCTTCTTCCGGCGGTTATTCTAGTGAAGAGAGACCTGGCTCTGATACCAATTGTTAGGACCAAAAGGAATTTAGATATCCCCACAATGGTATGATATTATCCACTTTGGGTCTAAGCCCTCATGGTTTTGCTCTTGGGCTCTCCCAAAAGGCCTAATGCCAATGGAGATATCTTTTTTCCTTATAAGCCTATGATCTTTACCATGTATTTTCGATGTGGGACTATGTTTGCAACCTTGCAACACCAACAAATGGAGCTACAGAAAAATACTCCGATGGAGTAAAAAGGCTTCACGAGTGAGCCATAAAGGGCTCGATGCATTTGAGGGACAAAACTCCGAAAGGAAGTCTGCCCAAGGTAGCTGGGAGATGAGTTGAGTGATCTGTACTTGAGGTGAAGATGTTGGGACGGGGTGCATGTTGACATGGATGCGGGTTCGTAATTTTAAAATTAATTACGTGCAGCGGAAGGTTTAGCATAAATAATTTCTCTAAATCATTTAACCACACATCTAAGCATGCAATTTTATCTTGTGTAGACATGATCATATATTTAAAATTTTACAGAAACATAAACTAATTTACGTATTACCTTGCGTAACTCGAAGGAAGGGACGAGATCCAACCATAAGCGTCCCTTGGAAGCTGCGCCTCTATTCGCGTCCACGCCGAGTATATTTGGGATGACTTCGCAAAACCACGAGTTTCATGTTCTCGAGAACTATTAGATTCTCCGAGAACGCGACAAGAAAAACCAAGAGAGAAGTCGGAAGACTAACCACAAAAGGATGGCCGGCTGGTGCTCCTTCTTGGGGCTGGTTGGCGCACGGCAAGAAGAGGAGAAGAGAAGGAGAGAAAGAGAGGGAGAGAGCCTATGCCTTCATCTCTATGATTATTACCCAAGCCTTGCCTTGGGTCTTTTATATAGTGGCTCTCAACCATCAAGCCTCTCAAATATGGAATAACTTATTCTATCATGCCAAGTTTGATTTTATATCATGGTTAAAATCATATTTTAATTCATGATAAAAAATCAATCAAGTCTCTTCTCTCCTATGGAATAAATTTCCTTATCATGGTAAATCAATCCATGATTGATTTTATAAAATAAACCAATCCATGGTTCATTTTATTTTCCATGAAAAATAAATCAAACCTTGGTTTATTATAAAAAAATTTATATCATCCATAATTTTATAAAACAAACCACACTTGGTTTATTTTATAAATTGAACCAAAACTTGGTTCTCTCCCTTTGTTGTGGCCGGCCAAGCAAAGAGGATGGAGGCCCTCTTTGGCCGGCCCATCTAAGCCAAGCCCCAATGAATTAAACTTATTTAATTCATCTATTAAGTTTCAAAAGACTTAGCCATTTTACGCTTCCGATGCGTCTCTGAAAAAATCAGATTCGTCATATCGTTTGGCTCAACCAAACTTAATCTCTCTTGATGGGAAAATCCAATTTTCAACTCATTTTAAATCCCTCGGATTACTCGTAGTGCGTGTGACTAAATAGGCTTTCGATTTATGTTGGCCGTCTATAATTAATCAATTATAGAACGATCATGAGTGGCACCTAGTAGTACATCATGATCCCCAATTAATCGAAAGATCAACGGTTGACCTCAGAAACAATTCTGAAACCCTTCAGCAGCTATAATGAATCGTGCCCCATTCCCTTCACCATCTTATACCCACTTGGTTCAGGACATGGTCTATGTGTGTCAGTCTCCATTAGGCTGACTACGTCACACCTAGCCCAAGTAACGTTTTCTCGTCTTACGGATTCTAATTACTCTCATGTATTTAAGAGATTCATACTCTGAACATGTCATGCTCTAGCCAGAGGCTTCGAGTAACAATCCGACGATAGGCCTCAGGTATACATCTCCTCGCAAGGAGTGATGAATCCTGTATAGGCTGTTCAAACATCTTCGGGCACTTTGGCTTATACCTAATCATCCTGGGTCCACTCCTCCTTGGAGATGCTTGCTTAAGATGTCAAAGTATAAGTCTCCATGACCAAGATGACTTGAACACCGCAAGTCAAAGGAACATCGCACTTAAGCTGCAGTAAGAACTTCATTGACATATCTATATGTAGACTACCATATGAAGTTTTACAGCCAGCCACTCCAATGAACTAGTTCTCTTAACTAGCATTCATGTTTATCTCCGGACATCTCAATGTCACCAGCCAGTGAGAATCAGCTGATTAGAGAATAACTCATGCTAGTCTTGACAGAATTGATAGTGTCCGTATTTATCAATTCATCGACTAGGGACAATTTCAATACTTCACAATTGCACATATAGAGATAATTACTAGTTGTGAATTCATCACAAATTCTCTCATGCTGTGAATTATATTGCGGACATTCAGTAAATGAGTTTAAGATCTCAATCAAATACACAAACATGTATACTCAAATAGTGAATATTCATTTATTAAAATAAATGATTACAATCATAAAGCGATTGCCTTAGGATACTTCTCTCATATCACTAACAGAAGATAGACTCAACTTTGGTTGACTCAAGCATACTCGATGGAATTAGGAGGGTAAGGTGACTAAAATGGGGTTTTCGATTGATCGAAAGATTTGGTTGATTGAACCATTGGTTCAGTCGATCAATGCATAATAATTATCCATTATCTATTTAAATAGCTTATCATGGGATTCACATCAGGCAATAGGAAATTGGTGTTGAGCGATAGGAAGCTAAATGGAAGTTGATCCAACCGTGAAGATCCGATATAAGTGATATATAGTGACCAACGAACAACATTAGATAATTGGATGTCACGTGGTATGTGATCCAGAGATTTGGGTTGGTCGGGTTTCAATCGACCAAAAGGGTGTTCGGGGATATGTCGTAAGTATGTCACATTAGCAACATCAATGACGAAGACCTCTTCATGGATGCCATGTCAACAATTTTTGGTCGACTTAATACAATTTTTTCGATTGACCAAACATGCAACGTGATGGAACCGGGTATAGCTTGGCGGGTTTCCTAAGCGAACACGGGGTCGAACATGAGAGACCTCTCCATGTCTACGGATTAAAAATTTAATCCGAATGGAGACCCGCTCTCAAACGACCGTCTCGTCATCGTATCAATTGATTCAAGTTACAACTTAGCTAAACACAAAGGTAAGACATTGCAACTTTCCGAATCAATTGACTGCGGAAAAGACGACGAGCGGATCGCCGATTTTTGTGTTTATCTTTGGGGTCCATGACATAATTAATTATCAATATTAATTAACAAATAATTAAATCATGATAACTAATTAAGAACACATGTGATAACAAAATTATCACATAAAATAACAAGAAGAATGAAGAAGCCAAAGAGAGATTATACCTCGTCTTTTACTTCGCAGTCTTCTACCGTATGACCCTCCCTTCTTGGACGTCGTGTGGGCGACGATCTACCAAGACGCGGAGTCACCAAGGCTTCCAAATAATCCTTCTTCTTTTCTCTTCCTTTCTTTGTACCAACCAAAAGAAACCCTAGGATTAGGGTTCTATTACCGCCGGCCCACCCTTCAAGGATGAAGAAGACAATGTGGAGAAGAAGTGCTCCTCTCCTTCACATACACCCTAGCCAACCACTCCTTCCTCTTCCTATCCCACGGCAGCAAGCATGCAAGGAAGAAGTCGACTCCCTCACCTTCCTTTGCTCCGGCGACATCCACCACAAAGGAAAAACCTCACTTCACCTCCAGCCACCCTTCTTCACCTATGATTCCGCACGCCACTAAGGAAGAGGACGCCTCTCCTTGTCTAGCGAGCATTAAGAGTAAAGAAGAAGGGAGAGGGAAGAAGAGAAGTGAAGAAAACCAATGGGTTTCCTCACTGCCACCGCCGGCGCCACCCTTCTCCCTTGCGCCGGCAAACCGCGCCTCCTCCCTTCTCGCTGCACACTACAAAAGGACGAGGAGAGCTCCTCCTTTGGCTAGTGGTTGCTGGCTAAAAGATGGATGAGAGGAGAAGAAGAGAGGAGGAAGAAAATCTCCTCCTTCTTCTGTTGGGATCTCCCGGCACCAAAACACAAAAACGCAGCGGAACAAGATGCCTCAAGCGATCCATGTGAAAAAAAACTCGTACAAAGTTAATCTATCTAATAGATCTATCTATAGTGTATACCTTTGGAGCGTGCTCTTTGCTTATCCAGCTCATCCAAGATGCGTCAGATCTCTTGCACATTCAAGTGTCCGTGCCTCTATTCGTATCCACACGGACACTGTAACACCCGCTTTTTTTTTTAAGCGGTGTTACGCTAAACATAGATGTGCATATAAAACATCTTAATGCAGCGGAATAACTAGTACTTAAATAATATACACATGTCTGGGTTATCATTCATGGACATGGTGATATTATGCTTAACATATTACCAGCATACCTAGCATCATGATATCAACTTTCCATAACTTATTCATAAGCATTTCAGGTAACATATTATCAGCATGCATAACATCATGATATCAACTTTCCATGACTTATTCATAAGCATTTCAGGTAGCAAGTATTTTATCCATAACTTCACGAATAGTAGGTTGTTTCTTAGACATAACTATCATAAGTCGAGCATAACCCAAAGTAAACATTTTCAGATCACAAAACATGCAATAAGTGAAATGAGAGGGTTTCTTGGTCATGTCACTACTACACACCCACGTTCTTGCCTCTCCTGCTGCTTCCCTTAGAAATCTCTTGCTTGATCTGCGGTATAAGAAAATAATACTATAAGCACGGAGGCTTAGTATGACCCTTTTCCTACTCACAAAATCTATACGTCGTATAAACATGAACATAATGTTTCAATCCTACATATCATAGCATACCTCGTATCATAAACATAAGCACAAATCATGGCATCATTCTTAACGTGAACATAAGTAGAATCATGGCATCATAATTTAGCATGAATATAAATAAAATCATGGCATCAAATTTAGCATGAACATAAACGGAATCATGGCATCATAATTTAGCATGAACATAAACACAATCGTAGCATCATAATTAACATGAACATAAACATAATCATGACATCATAATTAACATGAACATAAATATAATGATGGCATCATAATTAACATGAACATAAATATAATCATAACATTATATCTTAGCATGAACATAAATAAAATCATGACATCATATTTTAGCATGAGCATAAGCATGGACATAAATAAAATCATGGCATCATAATTAACATGAACATAAATATAATCATGGCATTATATCTTAGCATAAAATCATGGCATCATATTTTAGCATGAACATACTTTGCATTATCATACTTTGCATAAACATACCTCGCATAATACTTACTTTGCATAAACATACTTATCATAAACATAATGCATAACATGGATGGATGCTGTGGCAAATGCATATATCATAAGGATGCTTAGTTAAAAATCATACTTTTAAATACTTAAACATAATCATAACATCATAGGGCCCTGGCTTGTACCACATTCATACATCATATGCACGCATCGCTAAGTAAATACGAGGTAGCTAATCTCGACCTACTAGGGTAAGGACAGCTTCATCGGTAGTCCCCGAACCGTGGACAGCTTCATCGGTAGTCCAGAACCGTGGACAACTTCATCGGTAGTCCAGAACCGTAGACAGCTTCATCGGTAGTCCAGAACCGTCGACCTTACTTAGGTCCGGTACAAGCCCATTCATAAAATAAAATACTTTGACATGCTTCTTCATTCATAAAACATTCATAGCATAACCATTCATTCTTAATGCTTAACATCATCATTATGCCTTGTAGGCATGAATCGTATCTTCATTCATCATTTTCATTCCATTTCATCATGATGCCTCGAAGGCATGAACTTTAACATCATTCATCATTTTCATCCATAACATGACATGCATACATATCATTCATTAATCATACATATCATTCATAGATCATAGCATACATACATATCATTCCTATCTCATGGCATACCTACCTAATTAGCATCTTAATTCATTAAACATACTGGTCATGGTACATAAGAAAACATGCCTAGATCCTTTCATACATGATACATTTCCTTAGGTTCATAGCACATGGTCTAAACATTTATGAATCATCATAACAAGTGACCTAACATACAATTCATGACCCATAAGCTAGGGTTTTCAAGGGCATAAAATTCTTCCAACATACTTAAGCATATGCATACATCATAGTATCCTATAAACATACATTCTTGTGGTCTTAACCCACTCTAAACCCCAGGTTATGGCCTTGGCCGAAACCCTATGGAACCCTAGGTCCATGGAAAAATTCATATAGGTCACAAATAACATCCCATACAACATAAAATGCTATAGAAAACATTTGATCCCATAGCTAGAGCTATCCCTAATCCCTTAGCTTTAGATTAGCCCTTGGCCGAAACCCAAAGTCCCATGAAATTCGTAGAAAAATTATTATAAAACTCAATCACTATCCATCATGTCATAGGGGAAACAAATTAAACATGTTGAAGGGTTAGATCAAGTTCCATCCATAGTTTAGGGGTCTTGGCCGAAACTTGTAAGAGCCATTAAGCATGCAAAAATTCACATGAATCACCACCAACATCACTTACATCATAAGGAGACATAAGAACCATCATTAGAGAGTTAAAACTAGTCCTAGCCATAGAAACATGGAGGTGGCCGAAACCCTAAGTCCCCTTTCATGGATTTTTCAACTTGGATCTCAAACAAAATGCTTAGATCATAATCATATCAAGAAAAACCATTACACCACAGGTGAGGGGGTCTTACCTTGGTTTACCTTGGTTTTAGACCTTAGATTTGAGAGAAAGATGAAGACCTTGTTGCCTTTTGACCACCTCTAACCTTTGTAACCTTGAACAAATCTTGGATCTTGAAGGAGAAGCCTTCTTGGAAACTTTTCCCAAGAGAAATCCCCCCTTGGGGTTTCAGCTAGGATGAAGGAGGAGGAGGGAGAAGGGTGAATGTAACGCCCGCCCTTATATCTACTCAGGGGCGGGGTTACGTAACAATTAATCATATATATATTTTTTTCTCTAGCATAAAATTTAAAACAATAAGGCAAGAGTGCAAGGACTAAGTGCTAAGCATACTTCCAGTACGTATCAATCGAATATCATGCTAGAACATCAGTTGAAATATTTCAATCACGAGTTATTTCATAACATGATAGGTTCACATATTATTTCAAACTATAATATAATCCAATAAAATCATGTATATGAGAATTCCAAGTATAATCACCATCATGCAATATCGATCCTAATCACTATCATTCATTGTCAAGGAACATAAACATAAGCATAATAATGTAGATATAGAAGTCTTTCTTCTTGAGCCACCACCGCACACATCTTCAGCCTCCTGCCTCTTCCTTTAGTTTAAGTGTTCTTTACCCTTATCTGCAGCATAAGACAACACATAAACTAGTAAGCACAAATGCTTAGTAAGGATCCGGTCCTACTCGCAAAATCCATACGAAAGAATATAACATGTACACATAATAAATTATAAGCATGAGTTCATCAAAGCATACTAAACATCCAAGTTTCTAAGCATGCAGTATCAAGTACCTTAAGCATACTCTTCACATATAATAAATGCTTTCAATGAATGTTTTCAAAACAATTCCATAATGGTATTACTTAAAAATACATCCATATCATATTGGGCCCTGTTGTGTACCACATATCGCGCGTAACTATTGCGCGTTCCCTAATGAATTGGGGTAGCGAGCCACCAATTAATTAGAGCAGGACCCTTCCGTCCTACCGGAGCCATGACCTTACGTTAACATGCACCCCGGATTTGTTTAACGACCCCCTTCCGAGTCGGGTACACAACTTCAAAAGTAAAATACTTATCATGCTTTTACATATATGCTAAGGAGTACTACAAATCACTCTTACAGGACACACCACTCTTCAAGGGTGCTCATGATCCCGTAGGGACACACCACACAACATAGGGGGTGCTCTTGATCTCATACTTAGTAGAGTATCCGTTCAAGCATTTTAACTATCACATGCAATTTTATAAGTGTGCCCCATGGGCTATAAGGCATGCTCATACATACATCATATTTCATGCATGTTCATACATACATCATATTTCACACATGTTCATACATTCATCATATTTCATACATGTTCATACATATATCATATTTCATACATGTTCATACATACATCATATTTCATACATGTTCACACATACATCATATTTCATACATGCTCATACATACATCATATTTCATACATGTTCATACATACATCATATTTCATACATGCATATACATATTATCTTACTAAACATAATCATGTCCCGTAGGGTAGTTTAACCTTCACATACATTTCATGCAACTTATTAAACATAAAGCACATCATGGGATAATTATGCAACCCTAAACCCTAGTCCTTCTAGGGTTGGCCGAAACTCAAGGGTAGGGTAAACTAGTTTCACACAAACATTTACACAAACACTTTGTCTACACTACCAAACATGGATACATCATAGGAAATCATACAATCCCTAAATCCCAATTCTTTTCCTCCATGGCCGAAACTTGTAGGGGGGTGCAACCCTAATTTTTTTGTTATCACCACTTGATGGGAATCAACCTATAGGTATACCCTAAGTCCTAAGGGTTCTCCTCAAGCATCAAGAAGTAACCAAGGCCTCTTCTAGGGGTGTTGGCCGAAACTTACACAAGGGTAAAACCCTAAAATTTTGTTCATAACATCATGAAGAAAACAAAATATACATATACCCTAAGTTCCAAGGGTCTACTCATGTAACAAAAAGGAACCAAGGCCTTCCCCTAAGGGGTGGCTGAAACTTACAAAGGGTGAAACCATAGTTTTTTTCTTCCTTTTTGTTCATACCATCATGAAGAAAATCAACATACCTATATACTCTAAGTCTCAAAGGTCTTCTCATGTATCAAGGAGTGACCAAGGCCTTCCCCTAAGGGGGTGGCCGAAACTTACAAAAGGGAAAAAGTCCCCATTTTTTAAACAATCAAGGAGACTAATCACACAACAACTATTACACTGCAGGCGAGGGGATATTTACATCCTTTCGCTTGAATTTCTCCTTCTCTTACTCTTTAGGATACCCTTAATTGAAGTGAGAGTGAGAATTTCCTTTGCTAAGACTTTCTCTAGAACCTTTGGCCCTAGTAGAGAGCAAGGTCCTTGGGTGGAATCTCCTTTCTTCCAATCCCCTAGGGTTAGAACCCTAGGGTTTACTTTTCGAAAATGAAAGGAAAGGGGAAGTGAATTTCAGTGATGAGAGTGAGGAAGAAGAAGAGAGGAAGTTATTCCAACTTCTCTTCCTCTTATTTATACTTTTCACATGAAGAGACATGTCTCTTCACTTCCCTAGCTTTTAACAAGCATGTTTCTTATCCCTTCTACATGAAATATGGCTTGGTGTGTTGGTTATGACATGATTAGTGCAACTAGGAGGTTCAAGGTTCAATCCTTGCTTCCTCCTTTCTACCTTTTCTTTTTATCACATTTTGCACTAATCCATATCAAAGCCCATTAAGCCAAGCCCATCATGAAATTTCATAATAATAATAATATTCCATGAATTCATAATATTTCATAATATTTCATGAATTCATAATATTTCATAATAATAATAATATTTTATGAATTCATAATATTTCATAATAATAATAATATTTCATGAATTCATAATATTTCATAATATTTCATATGGGAAAATTTTGGGGTGTTACAATCCTCTATACCTTATAAAAAGTTCGTCCCGAACTTTAAAATAATTCCGGATACTTTAATCGTATTGCCTCCTCTCGTTCCCATGTGGCTTCTTCGAATTGTTCGTTCCGCCACAGAACCTTTACTAAGGGTACTTCCTTGTTCCTTAGCTTTTTGACTTCCCGGTCTCAGATCTGAATAGGTCGGCGTTCTGAACTAAGGTTCTCTTGATCTTGTACTGGTTGGGGCTCTATCATCTGATTCACATCAGAGGTACATTTCCTGAGCATTGATACATGAAAGACATTGTGGATAGCCGACATTTCTGGCGGTAACTCCAGTTCGTAGGCCACTTTGCCTACCCGTCTCAGAATCTGATACGGTCCCACATATCTCGGACTTAGCTTCCCTTTCTTCCCGAATCTCATTACCCCTTTCATAGGGGCCACTTTCAGGAATACTGAATCCCCAACCTCAAACTCTAGTGGTCTGTGTCGCTTATCAGCGTAGCTTTTCTGTCGACTCTGAGCAGTCTCTATCCTTTGGTGGATATTCTTTATAGCCTGAGTGGTTTCATCTATAATATTAGTCTGGAGTCCCATCTCCTTCTTTTCACCACTCTCAAGCCAACATATAGGAGATCTGCATTTCCTTCCGTATAGTGCTTCGTACGGTGCCATCCCGATAGTAGCCTGATAACTGTTGTTATAAGCAAACTCTGCCAGGCTCAGGTATCGACACCAGCTTCCCTTGAAATCCAAGGCACGAGCTCGCAACATGTCCTCCAATATTTGGTTTACTCTTTCAGTCTGCCCGTCAGTCTGGGGGTGGAAGGCAGTACTAAATTTCAGCTTCGTGCCAAGAGCCTTCTGCACGTGTCCCCAAAAATCTACAGTAAATCGACCATCTCGATCCGAGATGATGGTCTTGGGGACCCCGTGTAGTCGGATAATTTCCTTGACGTACAGTTAAGCCAACTGCTCCACTGAGTAGGTCATTCTAATAGCCAGAAAATGGGCAGACTTGGTGAGTCTGTCCACTATAACCCATATACCATCATATCCATTCGTCGTTCTAGGTAGCCCAGAGATGAAATCCATGGAGATGTCTTCCCATTTCCACTTGGGGATAGACAGGGGTTGCAAAACTTCTCCAGGCCTCTGGTGTTCTGCTTTGACCCTTTGGCAGGTCAAACACATACTGACATAGTGGGCTACATCCCGCTTCATACCGGACCACCAAAATTTGCTCTTCAGATCTTGATACATCTTGGTAGACCCAGGATGCATCGCATAAGGTGTTCCGTGAGCTTCCTCTAGGATTCTTGTCCGTAAGTCGGAGTCGTCGAGAACACATAATCGATCCCGCAGATATAAGACTCCGCTGTCTGAAATCCGAAATCCATCGTCCTTGCCTTCGAGAACCTCTTGCTTGATTCTCTGAAGACTCGGATCATGATTCTGCTTTTCTAGAATATCGCCGAACAATGTCGGCGCAATCATCAGGGGTGGACAACTGTCCTGATATGATTTCAATCCCGTAATTCATAATTTTTTCCCCTAAGGGTTGTGACAAAGCCGACAAAGATATTAAAGCAGCACATGATTTCCTACTGAGAGCATCGGCTACCTTGTTGGCTTTTCCCGGATGGTACAGGATCTCACAATCATAATCCTTGACCAATTCGAGCCATCTGCGCTGTCTCATATTCAGATCTTTCTGGGTGAAGAAATACCGCAGACTCTGGTGATCTGTATAAACTTTACACTGAGTTCCATATAAATAGTGCCTCCATATTTTCAGTGCAAAGACCATCGCTGCTAACTCTAAGTCATGGGTAGGGTAATTTCTTTCATGTTCCTTCAGTTGCCTAGAGGCATAGGCAATTACCTTCCCATTTTGCATAAGCACAGCTCTGAGTCCAAGTTTGGATGCGTCGCTGTACATATCGAAACCCATATCGCTCTCGGAAAGAGTCAATATTGGAGCGCTAGTCAGCCTCCTTTTCAGTTCAGTAAAGCTCTTCTCACATTCCTATCGTGATTATGGTTAACCCAACTCATAGTATGTTTCCCCCAATTATTCATTCTTATTCGTCACATGATTAATATAGGGTAAATGAGATCTTATTTATTACATTACCAAAATTTATTTTTATTCCATCTTATAGGTCTACATACAAACTAGCCCAACTCAGTGAGCAAGATGGGCTGCCGTTATGCCCAACATAAAGAATAGCATAGCGACGCCTACCACCTCCTCCAGAAATTCGGACTTGAAGTCCTTCCACTTCATCTGGTCCACTGACCTTCTAGCTTTTACCCGTTCCCACCACATCCTGGCGTCGCCAGTGAGGCAGAACGAGACACATTTAATTTTCTCGTGCTCGGGCCAGTCTAATAATTCCACTGTGCTCTCAACTGCCTTGAGCCAGGCCTGGGTGTCCCAGGGCTCGCAGGTGCCAGAGAACTTTCAGTCTCTGCCACTGAATCAGATAGGCCTCCTGTTGGACTCCTCGGACCGGAGTGTCCGGGGGTGCCTGTGCAGTTGGAGGCTTAGTAGGCATCACATTCTGATTTCCCTGCAGGGTTGCAGTGTTCCCCTGCTGGGTCATCAGAGTGTTTATTATCTGCTGTTGTTCAGTGACCTGATGCTGCAGATCTGTGATCACTTGCATCATATCAGGTGGGGGTGAGGTCTCATCACCCCGATTGCTACGTCTTCTAACCATATCTATCGTACAGGTGATAAATAAACTAATGTGAGAAGCAATACTACTTTCATTAGTTATGTAAGCATAAATCACCTTTATATATATCATTACTGTACATGAAATAAAGTAAAGCGAGGTTAGGATCTCTTACTTGGAAGCGGCAGGATGAAGCTTGATGTGTGTGGTGGAGGGGAAACCTGCTCTGATACCAACCTGTAACGCCCGCCCTTATATGTACTCTCGGGGCGGGGTTACGTAACAATTAATCATATATATATATTTTTTTCTCTAGCATAAAATTTAAAACAATAAGGCAAGAGTGCAAGGACTAAGTGCTAAGCATACTTCCAGTACGTATCAATCGAATATCATGCTAGAACATCAGTTGAAATATTTCAATCACAAGTTATTTCATAACATGATAGGTTAACATATTATTTCAAACTATAATATAATCCAATAAAATCAAGTATATGAGAATTCCAAGTATAATCACCATCATGCAATATCGATCCTAATCACTATCATTCATTGTCAAGGAACATAAACATAAGCATAATAATGTAGATATAGAAGTCTTTCTTCCCGAGCCACCACCCCACACATCTTCAGCCTCCTGCCTCTTCCTTTAGTTTAAGTGTTCCTTACCCTTATCTGCAGCATAAGACAACACATAAACTAGTAAGCACAAATGCTTAGTAAGGATCCGGTCCTACTCGCAAAATCCATACGAAAGAATATAACATGTACACATAATAAATCATAAGCATGAGTTCATCAAAGCATACTAAACAACCAAGTTTTTAAGCATGCAGTATCAAGTACCTTAAGCATACTCTTCACATATAATAAATGCTTTCAATGAATGTTTTCAAAACAATTTCATAATGGTATTACTTAAAAATACATCCATATCATATTGGGCCCTGTTGTGTACCACATATCGCGCGTAACTATTGCGCGTTCCCTAATGAATTGAGGTAGCGAGCCACCAATTAATTAGAGCAGGACCCTTCCGTCCTACCGGAGCCATGACCTTACGTTAACATGCACCCCGGATTTGTTTAACGACCCCCTTCCGAGTCGGGTACACAACTTCAAAAGTAAAATACTTATCATGCTTTTACATATATGCTAAGGAGTACTACAAATCACTCTTACAGGACACACCACTCTTCAAGGGTGCTCATGATCCCGTAGGGACACACCACACAACATAAGGGGTGCTCTTGATCCCATACTTAGTAGAGTATCCGTTCAAGCATTTTAACATATCACATGCAATTTCATAAGTGTGCCCCATGGGCTATAAGGCAAGCTCATACATACATCATATTTCATGCATGTTCATACATACATCATATTTCACACATGTTCATACATTCATCATATTTCATACATGTTCATACATACATCATATTTCATACATGTTCATACATACATCATATTTCATACATGTTCACACATACATCATATTTCATACATGCTCATACATACATCATATTTCATACATGTTCATACATACATCATATTTCATACATGCATATACATATTATCTTACTAAACATAATCATGTCCCGTAGGGTAGTTTAACCTTCACATACATTTCATGCAACTTATTAAACATAAAGCACATCATGGGATAATTATGCAACCCTAAACCCTAGTCCTTCTAGGGTTGGCCGAAACTCAATGGTAGGGTAAACTAGTTTCACACAAACATTTACACAAACACTTTGTCTACACTACCAAACATGGATACATCATAGGAAATCATACAATCCCTAAATCCCAATTCTTTTCCTCCATGGCCGAAACTTGTAGGGGGGTGCAACCCTAATTTTTTTGTTATCACCACTTGATGGGAATCAACCTATAGGTATACCCTAAGTCCTAAGGGTTCTCCTCAAGCATCAAGAAGTAACCAAGGCCTCTTTTAGGGGTGTTGGCCGAAACTTACACAAGGGTAAAACCCTAAAATTTTATTCATAATATCATGAAGAAAACAACATATACATATACCCTAAGTTCTAAGGGTCTACTCATGTAACAAAAAGGAACCAAGGCCTTCCCCTAAGGGGTGGCCGAAACTTACAAAGGGTGAAACCCTAGTTTTTTTTCTTCCTTTTTGTTCATACCATCATGAAGAAAATCAACATACCTATATACTCTAAGTCTCAAAGGTCTTCTCATGTATCAAGGAGTGACCAAGGCCTTCCCTTAAGGGGGTGGCCGAAACTTACAAAAGGGAAAAAGTCCCCATTTTTGAAACAATCAAGGAGACTAATCACACAACAACTATTACACTGCAGGCGAGGGGATATTTACATCCTTTCGCTTGAATTTCTCCTTCTCTTACTCTTTAGGGTACCCTTAATTGAAGTGAGAGTGAGAATTTTCTTTGCTAAGACTTTCTCTAGAACCTTTGGCCCTAGTAGAGAGCAAGGTCCTTGGGTGGAATCTCCTTTCTTCCAATCCCCTAGGGTTAGAACCCTAGGGTTTACTTTTCGAAAATGAAAGGAAAGGGGAAGTGAATTTCAGTGATGAGAGTGAGGAAGAAGAAGAGAGGAAGTTATTCCAACTTCTCTTCCTCTTATTTATACTTTTCACATGAAGAGACATGTCTCTTCACTTCCCTAGCTTTTAACAAGCATGTTTCTTATCCCTTCTACATGAAATATGGCTTGGTGTGTTGGTTATGACATGATTAGTGCAACTAGGAGGTTCAAGGTTCAATCCTTGCTTCCTCCTTTCTACCTTTTCTTTTTATCACATTTTGCACTAATCCATATCAAAGCCCATTAAGCCAAGCCCATCATGAAATTTCATAATAATAATAATATTCCATGAATTCATAATATTTCATGAATTCATAATATTTCATAATAATAATAATATTTTATGAATTCATAATATTTCATAATAATAATAATATTTCATGATTTCATAATATTTCATATGGAAAAATTTTGGGACGTTACAGTGAACTTGGTGGAAGAAGAGAAGTAACCCCTCCATGCCCTCTCTTTATACCACTTTAAGGAGGCAAGTGAAGAGTCATGGTGGATGACTCTTCATTTTCCTTAAGCCTTAACCAAAATCCACTTCATTCTCTACTAGCACTCCCTTGCTAGGTGAATTGCTTAGTGCATGCATGGTTGTAGACTAGGTCCAAGGTTCAATCCTTGGTGCATGCACTTTATTTTTATTTTCTTTTTATTTTATTTTTCCTTATTTTTGAAAATTCCCTAAAATTCACCCATAATCATGCTAAAATTCCTAATTACAATTCTTCCATATTTATAGTAAATTCTACCTAATTAAAACCCATTTTTGGAGCTCATATAAGGGCCATTAGTACTTAGTTTCTCAATTTAAATGAGAAAATCATGGATTTCTAAGCTAAGGTTCGTACTAATATCTCTAGGTCCCTCAGAAAATTATCTAGACATGATCAATATTTTAAAGAAAATATTAAGAAAATTTTCCGGGTCGTTACAATCCCCTATACCTCGTGAAAGTTCGTCCTGGAACTTAGAATAACTCCGGGTACTTGCGCCTCATCTCATCCTCGCGTTCCCAGGTAGCTTCCTCGAACCGTTGACTTTGTCATAAAACCTTGACTAAGGGTACTTCCTTACTCCTCAACTTCTTGACTTCCCAATCCAAGATCTGGATCGGTCTGCTTTCATAACTTAGGTCCTCTTGAACTTGTACTGTCTGCGGTTCAATCACTTGATCTATATCTGGAATACACTTCTTAAGCATTGACACATGGAACACGTTATGAATAGCTGACATCTCCTGAGGCAGCTCTAGCTCATATGCTACCTTGCCAACTCGCTTCAGGATCAAATACGGTCCCACATATCGCGGACTCAGTTTTCCTCTCTTCCCAAATCTTGTCACCCCTTTCATAGGAGCCACTTTGAGGAACACCAAATCTCCGACATTGAATTCTAGTGGTCTACGTCGGACATCTGTATAACTCTTCTGCCGGCTCTGAGCAGCTTCTATCCATTGTCGAATGTTCTGTATAGCTCGGGTGGTGCTGTCGATGACCTCCGTTGTGAGCCCCATCTCCTTCTTTTCCCCACCTTCGTACCAACAGATCGGAGACCTACATCTCCTCCCGTACAAAGCTTCATAAGGTGCCATTCTGATAGTAGCTTGATAGCTATTATTGTAAGTGAATTTCACTAAACATAGGTATCGGCACCAGCTCCCTTTGAAATCCAAGGCACAAGCTCGTAACATATCCTCCAGCACTTGATTCACTCGTTCAATTTGCCCGTCAGTCTAAGGGTGAAAGGCGGTACTGAATCGTAGTTTAGTGCCGAGAGACTTCTTAACACACTCCCAAAAATATGAAGTAAAGTGACCATCCCTATCTGAGATGATGGTCTTGGGAACCCCATGAAGCCTGATTATCTCCTTAACATATAATTGAGCCAGTTGCTCAATAGAATATGTTATCCTGATGGCTAGGAAGTGAGCCGACTTCGTCAATCTGTCCACAATTACCCATATTGCATCATATCCGTTTGTAGTCTTGGGAAGTCCTGAAATGAAATCCATAGAAATATCTTCCCATTTCCACTCCGGAATTGGAAGTGGCTGCAGAACTCCTCCGGGTCGCTGATGTTCTGCTTTCACTCGTTGACAAGTCAGACAAATACTAACATACTGAGCCACATCTCTCTTCATACCGGACCACCAGAATTTCTCCTTCAGGTCTTGATACATTTTGGTGGATCCTGGATGCATCGAATAAGGGGTTCCATGAGCTTCTGCCAATATTTCTCTCCGTAGCTTCGGATCATTAGGGATACATAGGCGATCCCCGAGGTAGAGTACTCCCCCGTCGGCGATACGAAAACCATCGCCCTTTCCTTCTAGGATCGCCTGCCTGATTCTCTGAAGACTCGGATCCCCATTTTGTTTTTCCAATATATCATTGAACAGCGTCGGTGATATTGTCATGGTAGAAAGCTGTCCGGAGATGACCTCGACCCCAAAGTTCACAATTTCTCTTTCGAGTGGTCGGGGTAATATGGATAGGGACATCAAGGTGGCACTTGCCTTCCGGCTGAGTGCATCAGCCACCTTGTTTGCCTTCCCTGGATGGTAGAAGATCTCACAGTCGTAGTCCTTCACCAACTCAAGCCATCGGCGTTGTCTCATATTGAGGTCTTTCTGAGTGAAGAAATATCGCAGACTCTGGTGGTCTGTGTAAATCCTACACTGCACCCCATACAGATAATGTCTCCATATCTTAAGAGCGAAGACCACCGCGGCCAGTTCCAGATCATGAGTGGGGTAATTCTGTTCATGTTCCTTAAGTTGTCTAGAGGCGTAGGCAATAACCTTTCCATTCTGCATAAGTATGCTATATATGTCAAAGCTCTGATTACATTCTCATCCTATGATTGACTAGTGTCATCAATAACTCCATGGTATAAGTATATGCATATGTCATAATTACATACCTATTATATATTTATTTTTATTATGGGTAAACCTAACAACAGTAGGTTTCCGAAATATTAGTTCTCCACCTGAGTTACGGATTATATCAGTTGTATGGTCATTATAGAATAGGTGAGTCTTATTTATAGTACGCACTCTCATATTATTATCATTTGCTTTATGTAATTTAATACCATTATGTTATATGATTGGTAACTCATTGTTAATATCAGGTTCATGAACATAAGGTTGAATCACACTCATGACAAATTGTATTATGACTAACTTAGACCTTATTGGTTCACAAAAAAAACTAACCGAACTCAACGAAATAGATGGGCTGCCATCATGCCTATAATAAAGAACATCATGGCAGTAACTACCACTCCCTCGTTCATCTCCCTTTGGCCTGCCTCAGGATCTTCTACCATCTCCATCGGATCCTCTTCCTCTATCTCGGGAACCTCCTCAGCCACTTTGGGGTCTTCCTCAAACATCCCGGGGTCTTCCTCAAACATCTCAAGCATCTCGGGATTTCCTGAAGCACCTCGAGATCTTCCTCGCTCATCGGGTCTTCCTCAAACATCTCGAGCATCTCGGGGTCCTCCTCATACATCTCGGGATCCTCCTCATACATCTCGGGGTCCTCCTCGTACATCTCGGGATCCTCCTCATACATCTCGGGGTCCTCCTCGTACATCTCGGGTTCCTCCTCATACATCTCGGGATCTTCCTCCGAGTCCCCTAGATCCTCCGGAAACATGTGATGAAGAAGTTGCCTACATAATTCCGTATATGAGATACGACATCCATGCTGCCCCCAGATCTGATAAGCAACCTCTCTCGCACGGTTGGGCAATGAACGAAGCAGAGCTCCAATCCTATGGTCATCCATGATTGGAAACCCTTCCTGCTCGAGTTTCCAGAATAGCCGGTCCAACTTCCCCATATTGCCTTGAATCCCAAGGATCGGACTATACTCCACCTCCTCTATTTGCTCTAACAGTTCACAACTCCGCCCGTGGTAACGACTCATGGTGCCGATCTCATGCAACATCTGGAATTGAAAAAAAAACACAGTCAGTACAGAACTGACAAAACCAGTACGGAACTAGTTTCTCTTTTTTTTCCAATTCACAAATATATACAGAGAAAGGCACGTAAGATAAACTCGATTTCCCTTTACCTTAATAATTACAATAATACATTTTCTTTTCATCCCTACCCGCATATTTGCTCTAAAGTATTTGATTCATAAAAAGGAGATCAATTATCATCCATACCTGCATATTCTAGAACATAAGATATACACAAAAGTACTTACTTGGAAGCAGCAGGAAGGAGGCTTGATGTGTGTGTAGTGAGATGACAACCGCTCTGATACCAACCTGTAACGCCCGTATTTTTTTTAAGCGGCATTACGCTAAACATACATGTGCATATAAAACATCTTAATGCAGCGGAATAACTAGTACTTAAATCATATACACATGTCTGGGTTATCATTCATGGACATGGTGACATTATGCTTAACATATTACCAGCATACCTAGCATCATGATATCAACTTTCCATAACTTATTCATAAGCATTTCAAGTAACATATTATCAGCATGCATAGTATCATGATATCAACTTTCCATGACTTATTCATAAGCATTTCAGGTAGCAAGTATTTTATCCATAACTTCACGAATAGTAGGTTGTTTCTTAGACATAACTATCATAATTCGAGCATAACCCAAAGTAAGCATTGTCAGATCACAAAACATGCAATAAGTGAAATGAGAGGGTTTCTTGGCCATGTCACTACTACACACCCACGTTCTTGCCTCTCTTGCTGCTTCCCTTAGAAATCTCTTGCTTGATCTGCGGTATAAGAAAATAATACTATAAGCACGGAGGCTTAGTAAGACCCTTTTCCTACTCACAAAATCTATACGTCGTATAAACATGAACATAATGTTTCAATCCTACATATCATAGCATACCTCGTATCATAAACATAAGCACAAATCATGGCATCATTCTTAACGTGAACATAAGTAGAATCATGGCATCATAATTTAGCATGAACATAAATAAAATCATGGCATCATACTTTAGCATGAACATAAACGGAATCATGGCATCATAATTTAGCATGAACATAAACACAATCGTAGCATCATAATTAACATGAACATAAACATAATCATGACATCATAATTAACATGAACATAAATATAATGATGACATCATAATTAACATGAACATAAATATAATCATGACATTATATCTTAGCATGAACATAAATAAAATCATGGCATCATATTTTAGCATGAGCATAAGCATGGACATAAATAAAATCATGGCAACATAATTAACATGAACATAAATATAATCATGGCATTATATCTTAGCATAAAATCATGGCATCATATTTTAGCATCAACGTACTTTGCATTATCATACTTTGCATAAACATACCTCGCATAATACTTACTTTGCATAAACATACTTATCATAAACATAATGCATAACATGGATGGATGCATGCGGCAAATGCATATATCATAAGGATGCTTAGTTAAAAATCATACTTTTAAATACTTAAACATAATCATAACATCATAGGGCCCTGGCTTGTACCACATTCATACATCATATGCGTGCATCCCTAAGTAAATACTGTTGGGGCAATCGACCCTGAGACGATATGGAGGATCATGATATTTTGATATGTGGGCAATCTGGTTAAGTTAGGATTTGTGTTGTTCTCACATATGTACATGAGTATGCAGGTGTATAGGTATATGTGGACTTTGTTGATGTCTTCAGGTGAAGGATGGCATGGAGGTAAGCTGGAGGCTTACGTGCGTATCCGAGGGACCATTTGTAGCGACCCGCCTTCTCCTGCCTTAGACGGATCGTTACTTCTGTCTACTTCTCGACTCTAATGCACGACTAAAGAATGCGGAAATCTTTTTTTTTTCTCAATTTAAATCTATCTATGATATACTAACTCTAATAGTCATTCATGATACCATGTCACACTTTCTTCCTCAAAAACTCCTAAGATGAAACTTATTGAAACTTGCCTCGCCCAACTCCACTTTCGGGTATCAGTCGACTGATACTGTATCAGTCGACTGATAGGCCTGAAATATGAAATTCAGGTTTCGAAACTTGTTTCAAAACTCCACCAAACCTATACCTTCGAGCCATACAAAATCATGACACCATTTCTATACTCTATACTAGTTCTCTAAGCAATTTAGCCAATCAAAACGAATCCATAAACTTGAAATTAGGACTTTTGCGGGATTTAGCAAGTCATGAAAGTCTCTATAAACTTTAGGCTAAAGTTTGTACCAAACTTAACTTCTAACCATTGAAACTTATCACACAAAATTCTATAACATCACTAAGGCATTATGAAATGTGAATGCAACTTTTCTAAACATATTTAAGCAATAAAAACTTGATTCAAAGAGAAATTAATACTATCTTGGCACATGCATCTATTTCTCTAACAAAGTACCAATATTTCAAACTACTCACACTTCTACTCATCCAATGCAATCATAAGGATATGTATGCTAAATAAAATGACATGGAATCTTTACTCTAAGAAATTGAGCATGTGAGACTATCCAAAGCTTAAATGTTCGCTAAACTCCATAAGGCAAGAACTTGAAATTTGAATAAACTAAAACATTGTAATTCAAATAACTAAATTGTCTCGTCTCAAGGATCTCTCCAAAATCAGCCACCACACACACTTTACTCAGCACCGCCTCGTCGTCTTCCTTCAGAATTGCTTGCCTTTACCTTTATCTGCAGTAAGAGGAAATGCAACTAGTAAGCAAAAAGCTTAGTAAGTACTATCTAGCTCACAAAATCTCGAAGGTGCAAACATGCTTCTTGAACAATATGAAATCACATGAGATACTTATATGCTTGAAAGAAAACTAAACTAAACATGTATAACTCAAAACATGCATACTCAAGCATTAATAAATCTCAACTTGCTTTTCTTGGCTCAACTTGAAACTTTAGCTATTCTTTAACTTTTTGAAAACTCTTTAAACTTTAGAAACTTTGCTAAAGCATATACTTGAAAATAATAATCACTTGGATCCACTGAAGACGTAAGTACCATCTCATGCGCGTTCCCTAAAAGGTTGGGGTAGCGAGCCACCAATCCTAATAGAGCAGACCTTGGTCTACCAGGGCCAAGACCTTGGAATTGGACACCTGGATTTCTTTAACGACGCCCTTGGACGCCGGGTACTGGCCTTAGAAAATAAAATAGCTTTTCTTTCTTTTCTTTCTTATCTGTAAATGCCTTGGCATTTTCTCGAGCACCTTGCGTGCTTAAATCCCTAAGTCTTGACTTTTGGGGATTTCTTAAGGCCTTGGCCTTTTCTTATCTTTATCTTCTCTTTTCTTTTCTCATAGCTTTTCTTGGACCCTAAACTCACATAGGGTACTTAATCAAACATATATAATCATATAATGAACTAAGATCACATGAAAAAACTCAAACAAAAAGGAAATATCTCTTTTAAAAACTTTTAAGGGAAATTCTTATGGAAAAACCGCCTCTTACTGCAGGTGAGCAGTACTTACTTTGATATCTTGGACTTACAACCAAGATTGACGTCTAGGGCTCGGAAGAAAATTGAGATCTCGGAGATTTCTTCGCGCCTATGCGTTCCTCTCGTCGCGGGGATTCCGAATATAGGAAAATCTCTTGGAGGAGAGCCTTGGCCGGCCCTCTAGGCCTTGGTGTGGTGTCGCCCAAGAGAGGAGAGGGGAAAGGAGTCGGCGCAAGGTGTTGGGCGAGGGAGAGAAAGGGTTTAGGTTGAGAGAAAATAAAATTTCTCTCTTTAATTATCTATTTATACTTATGGGGCGAATTTACCTAACTATACCTTATCTATTGTTTGGCCCAATTTATTTCAACAAAACCAACCAGCCTAGCTGGTCACGCGCATGCTTGCTCTTTCGGTAGTCACGGGTTTGAACCCCTTGTTGCCCTTTAATGTTTTTCCTTTTTTTTAAATACTAAACGGACTCGGAAAATTCCATAAAAATATTCTAAAAATTCCTAAAAATATCTAGAATATTTCTAAACCATTTTTAAATAATTCTAAGGACTTTAAGAACTAAAAATGGAAATTTTGGGGCGTTACAATCCCCCATACCTTATAAAAAGTTCATCCTCGAACTTAGAATAATTCTGGATATCTTTCTCTCATGCTGTCCTCACGTTCCCAAGTAGCCTCCTCATGCTTTTGATTCTGCCAGATGACCTTCACTAGTGGCACTTCTTTGTTTCTTAATCTTTTAACTGCTTTGTCCACTATCTGTGTTGGTCTGCTCTCATAGCTAAGATCTTCTTGGATCTGTACTGACTGAGGCTGAATCACTTGGCTAGGGTCGTGAATACACTTCTTTAGCATGGAGACATGGAATGTATTGTGGATAACTGACATATCCTCTGGTAAGTCCAACTCATATGCTACCTTACCAACCCTCCTTATGATCTTGTAGGGTCCTATGTAGCGAGGACTTAGCTTACCCCTTTTACCAAATCTCATCACTCCCTTCATAGGAGCGACCTTGAGAAATACTGAATCTCCAACTTGGAATTCAAGTGGCCTACGGCGTGTGTCAGCATAACTTTTCTGTCTACTCTGGGCAGTCTCAATCCTCTGGCGGATCGTCTGGATAGCCTGAGTGGTCTCATCTATAAGCTCAGTCTGGCTGTCTAGTCCTGACTCCATCTCTTTCTTCTCACCAGCTTCTTGCCAACATATGGGTGATCTACATTTCCTGCCATATAATGCCTCATAAGGTGTCATCCTGATGGTGGCCTGATAGCTATTGTTGTAGGCAAACTCAGCTAATCACAGAAATTTGCACCAACTGCCTTTAAAGTCCAATGCACAAGCCCTGAGCATGTCTTCTAAAATCTGATTTACTCTCTCTGTTTGTCCATCTGTCTGGGGATGGAAAGCTGTGCTGAACTGAAGTCTGGTGCCTAGGGCGTCCTGAACACACCTCCAAAAATGGGAGATGAACCGCCCATCTCTGTCAGAAACGATCGACTTCGGAACTCCGTGAAGCCTGATTACTTCTTTCACGTACAGCTGTGCTAACTGCTCTACCGAATGCGATAACTTGATGGCTAGGAAGTGGGCAGACTTGGTCAATCTGTCCACTATCACCAAAATTGCATCGTGTCCATGGGTGGTTCTTGGAAGACCTGTGATAAAGTCCATGGATATTTCTTCCCACTTCCACTCTGGAATGGGGAGTGGCTGTAGAACTCCTCCTGGTCTCTGGTGCTCTGCTTTGACTCTCTGGCAGGTCAAGCAGGTACTGATATATCTGGCCACGTCTCGCTTGAGTCCAGACCACCAGAATCTTTTCTTTAAATCTTGATACATCTTGGTAGAACCAGGATGCATAGAGTAAGGGGTACTGTGGGCCTCTTCTAGAATATTCTTTCTTAGTTCCTCATCATTGGGGACGCAAAGGCGGTCTCCAAGATAGAGTATGCCACTATCTGATACTCGAAACTCTGACTTTTCTGCCCCTTGGATCTCCTGCTTGATCTTCTGGATCTCTGGGTCTTGACCTTGCTTTCTTTGTATATCGACAAGCAGGGCTGACTCTAGAGTCAATGCAGAAAGTTGCCCAATTATTACCTCAACTCCAAAATCCTTTATCTCTTTCTGAAGTGGTAGAGACAGTGATGATAAGGACATCAGTGCTGCACAGGATTTCCTGCTCAGTGCATCTGCCACTTTATTAGCTTTACCCGGGTGGTAGAGGATTTCACAGTCATAATCTTTAACCAACTCTAGCCACCTGCGCTGCCTCATATTCAGGTCCTTCTGAGTGAAGAAGTACTTCAAACTTTGATGGTCTGTGAAGATTCTGCACTGCACTCCATACAGGTAGTGTCTCCAGAGCTTCAGTGCGAAAACCACAGCTGCTAGCTCAAGGTCATGCGTAGGATAATTCTTCTCGTAGTCCTTGAGCTGTCTGGAGGCATATGCTATTACTTTACCGTCTTGCATGAGGACAGCTCCAAGGCCCATCTTGGATGCATCACTGTAGATGTCAAAGGCCTTGTCACTTTCTGGAACAGTCAGGATGGGAGCACTAGTCAATCTTTTCTTCAGTTCTAGGAAACTGTGCTCGCATTTATCTGACCACTCAAACTTCTGGTTCTTTCTGGTCAGGGCTGTGAGTGGAGAGGCTATTCTGGAAAAGTCCTCCACAAATTTTCTGTAGTATCTTGCCAGGCCTAAGAAGCTTCTGATCTCACTGACATTCTTGGGTCTACACCAGTTGCTGACTGCTTCTATCTTGGCTGGATCAACTTGAATGCCTTCTTTGGATACAATGTGACCTAGGAAGGTCACCTGATCTAGCCAAAACTCACACTTTGAGAATTTTGCATAGAGCTTCTCCTGCTGAAGGATCTGCAGCACCATCCTCAAGTGTGTAGCATGGTCCTCTGGAGTCTGTGAGTATACGAGAATATCATCAATAAATACGATGACGAATTTATCGAGATACTCCCTAAAGATGTGGTTCATCAGCTCCATGAAGACTGCTGGAGCATTGGTTACTCCAAAAGGCATTACTACAAATTCGTAGTGGCTGTATCTTGTACTGAAAGCAGCCTTGGCACATCACTCTCCTTCACTCTGAGCTGATGGTAACCCGATCGCACATCTATCTTGGAGAACACTGTAGCTCCCTTCAGCTGATCAAATAAATCATCTATCCTTGGCAAAGGATATCTGTTATTGATGGTTACCTTATTCAAAGCTCGATAATCTATGCACATTCGCATAGGTCCATCTTTCTTCTTGACAAACAGTACAGGAGCTCCCCAAGGTGAATGACTGGGGCGGATGACACCCTTGTCAAGCAGCTCTTGCAATTGTTCTTGTAATCCTTTCAGTTCTGCTGGTGCCATGCGATAAGGTGCCTTCGAAATTGGGTTGGTTCCTGAGGCCAACTCAATTTCAAACTCAATTTCCCGATTGGGAGGGAGTCCTGCTAACTCTTCGGAAACACCTCAGGATAGTCACAGACTACCCTCATTTCTCCTCTCTTGAATCCTTCTCCTTGACTCGCATCCACTATATGAGCTAGAAAACCAGAGCACCCCTTCTCTAACATTCTCTGAGCTTGTAAGGTAGGTAGGAACCTATTTATCTTTCTCCTTGGGTCTCCAATAAACTCAAATGAAGGTTCTGCTTCTGGTGTGAACTTGACTTTTTCCTTGCGGCAGTCTATAGAAGCATTATACTTGCTCAAGAAGTCCGTTCCTAAAATGACATCGTAATCCTTCATCTCAAGGACTAACAAGTCACTGTAGAGCTCTCGGTTGGAAATCTAGATTGATACTGCCCTTAGCCTCTCAGTAGAGGCCATTACTTCCCTTGACGGTAAGGTTGTTAAGAACTTCATCGTTCAACCTTTCTGGTGGCCTTTATACTGGTTAAGTAGTGCTCAGTGATCAAAGCACTACTTATTAGTTCTTCGGAGGTTTGCAGCCTCTTAACACCGCTAGCCCCCTTCAACGCTATCTCAGGCCTTAACATCTTGAGCATTAGCCTAACTATCTCTTTTTCTTTGCTAACTAGC
Source organism: Boesenbergia rotunda (assembly GCA_024364735.1). Lineage (NCBI taxonomy): Eukaryota > Viridiplantae > Streptophyta > Magnoliopsida > Zingiberales > Zingiberaceae > Boesenbergia > Boesenbergia rotunda. The sequence goes on from JAGFNQ010002428.1 coordinate 177,065, forward strand.
TCTGGGCACAGATGAGCTAACCGCTTAAACATCTTCACTGCTTCATCCACGGATAGTTCTCCTTGTCTGAACTCCGTGAATTCATCGTAATGCTTGTTGGTAACCCGCATGTGGAAGAACTCCTCATAGAACTCTTGCTCGAAATCTGCCCAGCTCATCTGGTTGACTATCCTCTTACTCTTGACTCTCTTCCACTATATTGTAGCATCTCCCGTAAGGCAGAAAGATGCACACTTTATCTTCTCTACCTCATGCCAGTCCAGTAGCCCTACTATTCTTTCCAACGTTTTGAACCATGCTTAAGCATCCCATGGTTTGCTTGTGCCTGGGAAGTTCCCTGGCTTCAGTTTCTCCTACTGAATGAGGTACGCTTCTTGTCTTACTCCCCTTGCCGAACTACAGATGTAATTGATGGGTCTTCGATCACAACTGGTGCCACTACATTCGCCACCGGCGAGGTAATAATAACAACCTGCTGGTTAGCCATCCTAGTGGCAATAACTTGCTGTTGTTCTGCTAACTGTCTCTGTAACTGAGCCACCACATCTAAGAGATTTGGTGGGAGTACTGACTCTGTTGCCTCTTGCCCTCTAGGAGCTTGCTCCTCGTTTTGGGCCTTTCTAGGACGTCCTCAAATGTATAACTTAACACTTAATGGTAATGTTCCCAAACTTGCTTTAGGGTATAACAAGACCTTGGTCTTGATTCTTATCTCATTTCTTAGTCCTAGAACTCGTTCTAGGGCTTAGTAAGACCTTGGTCTTACTCAAAACTTTTATCAAGCACCATACGTGCCATAATCCCAAAACTTACTTTTGGCAAATCAAGTACTTAAGCATTTCTCTAATATCCATTCTAGGGATTAAACATGATTCCGTGATACTAAGGTATTAAACATGCTTCCTTGTTCTATGCACATATGAGTAAGTACTTAAGCATTTCTCTATACTGAAGTTAAGTAAAGGAGCAATAGAAAAACTAAAACTTAAAACTTTCTTACTTGAAGACGGCAAGGTTGATGCTGATGTGTGTGTGATGCTGGAGAATGGGAACTGCTCTGATACCACCTGTAGCGACCCGCCTTCTCCTGCCTTAGACGGATCGTTACTTCTGTCTACTTCTCGACTCTAATGCACGACTAAAGAATGCGGAAATCTTTTTTTTTCTTAATTTAAATCTATCTATGATATACTAACTCTAATAGTCATGCATGATACCATGTCACACTTTCTTCCTCGAAAACTCCTAAGATGAAACTTATTGAAACTTGCCTCGCCCAACTCCACTTTCGGGTATCAGTCGACTGATACTGTATCAATCGACTGATAGACCTGAAATCTGAAATTCAGGTTTCGAAACTTGTTTCAAAACTCCACCAAACCTATACCTTCGAGCCATACAAAATCATGACACCATTTCTATACTCTATAATAGTTCTCTAAACAATTTAGCCAATCAAAACGAATCCATAAACTTGAAATTAGGACTTTTGCGGGATTTAGCAAGTCATGAAAGTCTCTATAAACTTTAGGCTAAAGTTTGTACCAAACTTAACTTCTAACCATTGAAACTTATCACACAAAATTCTATAACATCACTAAGGCATTATGAAATGTGAATGCAACTTTTCTAAACATATTTAAGCAATAAAAACTTGATTCAAAGAGAAATTAATACTATCTTGGCACATGCATCTATTTCTCTAACAAAGTACCAATATTTCAAACTACTCACACTTCTACTCATCCAATGCAATCATAAGGATATGTATGCTAAATAAAATGACATGGAATCTTTACTCTAAGAAATTGAGCATGTGAGACTATCCAAAGCTTAAATGTTCGCTAAACTCCATAAGGCAAGAACTTGAAATTTGAATAAACTAAAACATTGTAATTCAAATAACTAAATTGTCTCGTCTCAAGGATCTCTCCAAAATCAGCCACCACACACACTTTACTCAGCACCGCCTCATCGCCTTCCTTCAGAATTGCTTGCCTTTACCTTTATCTGCAGTAAGAGGAAATGCAACTAGTAAGCAAAAAGCTTAGTAAGTACTATCTAGCTCACAAAATCTCGAAGGTGCAAACATGCTTCTTGAACAATATGAAATCACATGAGATACTTATATGCTTGAAAGAAAACTAAACTAAACATGTATAACTCAAAACATGCATACTCAAGCATTAATAAATCTCAACTTGCTTTTCTTGGCTCAACTTGAAACTTTAGCTATTCTTTAACTTTTTGAAAACTCTTTAAACTTTAGAAACTTTGCTAAAGCATATACTTGAAAATAATAATCACTTGGATCCACTGAAGACGTAAGTACCATCTCATGCGCGTTCCCTAAAAGGTTGGGGTAGCGAGCCACCAATCCTAATAGAGCAGACCTTGGTCTACCAGGGCCAAGACCTTGGAATTGGACACCTGGATTTCTTTAACGATGCCCTTGGACGCCGGGTACTGGCCTTAGAAAATAAAATAGCTTTTCTTTCTTTTCTTTCTTATCTGTAAATGCCTTGGCATTTTCTCGAGCACCTTGCGTGCTTAAATCCCTAAGTCTTGACTTTTGGGGATTTCTTAAGGCCTTGGCCTTTTCTTATCTTTATCTTCTCTTTTCTTTTCTCATAGCTTTTCTTGGACCCTAAACTCACATAGGGTACTTAATCAAACATATATAATCATATAATGAACTAAGATCACATGAAAAAACTCAAACAAAAAGGAAATATCTCTTTTAAAAACTTTTAAGGGAAATTCTTGCGGAAAAACCGCCTCCTACTGCAGGTGAGCAGTACTTACTTTGATATCTTGGACTTACAACCAAGATTGACGTCTAGGGCTCGGAAGAAAATTGAGATCTCGGAGATTTCTTCGCGCCTATGCATTCCTCTCGTCGCGGGGATTCCGAATATAGGAAAATCTCTTGGAGGAGAGCCTTGGCCGGCCCTCTAGACCTTGGTGTGGTGTCGCCCAAGAGAGGAGAGGGGAAAGGAGTCGGCGCAAGGTGTTGGGCGAGGGAGAGAAAGGGTTTAGGTTGAGAGAAAATAAAATTTCTCTCTTTAATTATCTATTTATACTTATGGGGCGAATTTACCTAACTATACCTTATCTATTGTTTCGCCCAATTTATTTCAATAAAACCAACCAGCCCAGCTGGTCACGCGCATGCTTGCTCTTTCGGTGGTCGCGTGTTCGAACCCCTTGTTGCCTTTTAATGTTTTTCCTTTTTTTTAAATACTAAACGGACTCGAAAAATTTCATAAAAATATTCTAAAAATTCCTAAAAATATCTAGAATATTTCTAAACCATTTTAAAATAATTCTAAGGACTTTAAGAACTAAAAATGGAAATTTTGGGGCGTTACACCATTGGATAGCAAAGATGATGAGCCGAGGGGTGCGGACTTCGAGGCGTACGTGAAGGGTGGCATGGAGGCAAGTTGGAGGCTTGCGTGCGCATCCGAGGGACGAGGGCCAAAGATGAAGAGGGCGCGAAGGCAACAGTCAAGACTACTGGTGGAGAGTCAACTAGGTTAAGAGAGTTGAGTATGAGTGCTTGTACTCAGGGGTTAAGCCGGGAGGGTTTGAGTGCGGAGAGACTTGTACTCGGGTGCGAAACCCTAGGCTTAAGTATGTACCAGTCGACTGGCCCTGGGGCAGTCGACTGGCATAGGCTGAAACAGGCTGGCAGAATTCGAACGTTATGATGTAACGGTCGAATCTGAGTGGGACTAGTTGACTGCCATTTGGGCAGTCGACTGGTAGCGGCTGTTTCAGATTCGAGCCCTATTTAAAGGGGCTCGTTTCCTATCATTCTTCTTGACGAAACTTGCTTGGATAGGGCAAGTTAGTAGTCTTGTATACTCAGGAAGTGTCCTTGGTGCTGTGGCGAGGTTTCTCCACCCACAAGGAGCGACGAGTTCTAGCCGGAGGTTATCCGGGGGTTGATCCACCGACGGATTGTTGGATTAGTCACCCGACCGAGGTGGATACCAACTAAATCTGGTATTGTTAGCATTGTTATTGTCTTTGCATATTATTTCCGCTGCGCTAACATCTGTGTAGAGACCAAAAGATCAAAGAAAGTGCATTCACCCCCTCTGCACGCCTACATCGATCTTTTAGTTGGTATCAGAGCGAAGGACCGCTCTTGATCGGACTAACCGCCAAGGGAGCACTTGCTAGAGTGAAAAGAATCATGGAGGACAAGTTGGGTGACGATATCAACTCACCACCATCATACGAGCATAGGAATTTTGACTATTGGAGGGATAGAATGAAGAATTGGCTTGGGTGGATTGGGAATGTAGAATGACCTTGAAGACCCATTCGAAATCCCCAAGGACAAGCACGGCAAAAAGCTTCGCCCTAGATATTGGACAAGTGAACAACAAGAACAAGCTAGGGCCAATGAGAAGGTAATAAATATTTTGATTAATATATTTACTAACCATGTTTTGGGTGATGTAGGGAAATATTCAAATGCATGCGAATTGTGGAATAAGTTGGAAGAACTTCACAAGAACCCTTCACAAGCTCGAATAGTCGAAATATCTAAAGAAGCAAGTACAATAATCCAAGAGGACCAAAATGAGAAATTGCCCGTGTCATTAAGTGAGGAACCATCTATCTCATCAAGAGAAGAAGAGGAAAAATTAGTATCAAGGGTTGAGGGGGAGGAGAGACCCTCATCCTCACAAGAGCAAGAGACAACTTTCGCCTCCACCAAAGCTAAGTCAAAAGAACATATTGTATGCTTTGGGTGCAACAAAAAGGGGAACTTCAAGGATAAGTGCTTGCTAGGTAAAAGGGAAGTAATTTCTAAGCCCAAGTCCATTCAAATTAAATCTAATATGGGTTGTAGGAATGAGAAGATTCAAAACAAAAGAAAGAGAATTCGGTGTTTCACATGCGGGGAGCTCGGGCATTATCATACAAAATGTCCAAAAAGTGGAGAGCTCAAGAAGATGGGGCACCTCAGGAAATGGGAAAAAGAAGAAAGAAAGAGAAGCACTTATCAAGGGGGAGCACCAAGGGTAAGGAAGGTATCCTCTAACTCTACTCATGCTTCAAAATCTCTTATGAATACCCAAAATGTGTGCTTGAATGATAGAATTGATAACAATTACTTGTCTATGCGTGTTTTTGGTTTTAAATATCATGATAGGAGTAGAAATAATTTTGTATGCCAAAACACCAAGACTTCTATGTTTCATGAAAAATCTAGAAAATCTAGGCCTAAGGACCAAGGTGTAAACCTTAAGATAAAAGGAAGTATGCCTAGAAAAGTAGGTAATCCTAGAAATGATCAAATTAGATCTAGTGGTCCTAAGGTTAGGAGTTTGAAAAAGGAAAATCAAGTTCTAAAAGCTAAACTTGATAAATTGGAAAAGAACCTAGATAGACTCATTAGGAGATCCAAGGAATCTAATGGAATACAAAATGATCAATCTCTCAGAAATGGTAGGCCAAGTCCAGGATATCATTCTAGAAGGGCTAATAGTGATAAAGTATTGTATTCAAGAATGCCCTATAACTATGATAAAGAAAAGGTCACAAATGGAAAAAAAAAGACACTTAAAGTAAAAAAAAAAAGAAATTGACAAAAGAAAAGGTCTATAGGGTTAAGAGAGTGATAATGGAAGGTCAAGAAGCACCGGAGAAGCACCGGTGTGGTCTTGCCTTCGTGGAAGAGTCACATGGGAAGGTAACTAAGTCTAGGAGCTCTAGGGAGAACATGAGAAGCCAAAATGGGATTCATGGTCAATGGATCTCAAGTGGGTTCCTTCCAGGAGGTTAAAAAGGACTATAGTGTGTGCCAAGAAAGTTTAAAAGGCTAGGTTGATTTTAATCTTGAAAATTGGCACACTAAAAGGGAAGTTATGAAGAAAAAGATGAAATTGGGATGTTAATTGGGACAAGTAGGTATTAATGCCCAAATTCCATATAACTTGATGTCATGAAGTGACTATGAATGAATATAAGGAGAAATATCAAGGTACGGTCAAAATTAGAACTCTTGGAAAAGGTTTCATGACACTTTTCAGAGAAATTTTGAAGTTTGTACCAATCTAAAGATTTGGGATGACTTTAACTGAAATTATATTTTTCCTAAGTAAATATAGGATTCACAAATGTCCTCGCAAAATTTCAAAATTTTTGGGAATTTGTGGAATTACTAGTGCATTTCTGAAATTCAGACTGAAAACCTGAAATTCAGAACATCAGAGGCCAGTCGACTGGCTGGAAGCCAGTCGACTGGTAAAACCCATAGAATGTAATTACGGTGTTGCCCAGTCAACTGCCCCAGGAGCAGTCGACTGGTTCGCGGGTTTTATAAAAAGAGAGGGCGCGCCGGGAAAGCAAAGTCTAGGATTTTGACTCATCTCTCCCGGCGATCTTCACCTCTTTTCAACTTCTCTTGTGTCCTAAGCCCCTACAAAGCTCTAAAACTCTTCCCTAAGGCCTTCTCTAACCCCGATCTACTTCTAGGGTTAGTGGAAAACCCCTCTTCAAGTCAACACATGCGATTTTCAAAAGTCACAATGCAAAGAGCAAAGAGGTATAGTGTTTAAAGTTCATTTCTACATCTAGGCTTTGCATTGACACTAATATGATGATTTTTGTGTTTTTGTTTGCCATTTTCTCTTGTTGGGGGGTCACTTTGGTATGCATGCATGGTTTTGGTATAATAGGGTTGTGTCTAAGCGACATCGGGGTGAGGGGTCATCTCGGTCAGGTCCCGAAGGTCCAGACGAGTCTAGACTTAGAAGCCTGGAGTGCAAAAAGCGATTCGAGGAGAACGAATTTGTTCAACTACCCTGTCGATATCTCAATAAAGGATACTTTGAGGAGAAGGGGCCTCACATTATTGAGATGATTATCCATTTCGGCATAGAACAACTTGTCTATTGCCAACGTGATATTAATCTTGATTTGTGCAAAGAGTTCTTTGCAAATTTGACTTATCTTGATCTAGACAATAGAGTTTATGAGTCAAGGGTAGGGGGTGTCACCATTCCTTTCACACCCATGGTCTTAACTAGTTTCCTAGAATGTCGGGCCTCGAACAATGTCAATACCTACTTTCCAAATATTGTTAAACCACTTGAATTCCCAGGTGTCACTATTGATCAGATTCATGTCCACTACTTCAGGAGACATTGACATGAATCTGAACGTACTTTTGACGCAAAACCCATGAGTCCATCCAGTCATGCGCTCTACAAGATTGTGGTAGAATGTCTCCTACCCATCGTCACTAAGGGGTGGGCAAGGATTAGGTTGCCTCACTTAGTGATGATGTATGCGCTTGAGAGACGACTGGATATAGATGTGTCCTTGCATGTGTTTGCCTCCATCTGTCACCTGTCCCAAAGTGTGAATGGGAAGATTTATATGCCTTTTTGTCATATGTTAACTGAGTTCTTCCAACTGCATTTTGGCATTCAGGTTACTAGTGGTCAGGTTAGACACCTGTCCAAAGACTATGATCAGATTGGCACCCGCCAATTGTCTTTGGCAGGCATTGAGTCTAGACAGGGGGTATTCGTTTGGAGGGAGCGCCAGGAAGCTGCTGATGCAGGTGAGGAGCCCGCTGAGCCTATCACACGAGCAGAGTTTACCCGCTTCCAGGAGGATGTTCATACTATTCAGGAGGGCGTCCAGAGTCTTCAGCAGGACCAGGCAGCTACTCAGAGAGAGGTACATGGTCTGACAGAGTTTTGCCAGGGGTTTATGACCAGGCAAGATACCATGTACAAGATGCTGCAGCGATGGGATTTATCATATCAGGGTCCTCCTGCTCCTCCTCCTCCTCCTCCAGATGGTGATGACCACATGTATTTCTGATCAGCTGATGCAGTTTTGGGTTATAGTGTTGAGAGTGTCTTGTGATGATTACTTTATCATACCTCTCAAACACTCCTCTCTTCGATGATTGTACTTCACTAAATGACTTCTGGCCTATTGGCCCATGGCACTGGCGTGATATTTATTTGCTGACGGACTTTATGAATTATGCACCTTTTATGCTGTCATATTCAGAGCGTGTCTTATTTTTCTTAGTTTTTTTTAAGATCTAATCTTTTGCCAAATCATGTTGGTTTCTTTTGTAATCATTATCTATATATTCATGATATGTTTGCAATTCTCAAATGGTTGCTATCTAGTATGGTTTGGTTGAAAATCAAGAAAATATCATGATTAGAAAAGATGATCATTAAAACATAAAGGATTTTGTAAAAATCAATACATTTATTTGAAAAAGGGGGAGTTGGGAATCATTTTGAATATCAACTAGAGGTGCTAGAGAATGACAAGTATAGCATCCCATCACTAGAACTCTAGATTGATACAAAGTTGGCCTTAATTGGAAATTTTTGAGTTTGTACCAAAAGTCAAGCACGGTTGGTGTTTTTTATGAACCAAAATTTTTCTAGGGTAGGGAATACCTTAACAACCGTGCTTGCAAAGTTTCACATTTTTCCAGATTTTCTGAAATTTTTTATTCATTTCTGAATTTCGACTGAAATTCTGAAATCTATCGTATCAGTCGACTGCCCTGGGGGCAGTCGACTGGTAGTATAGACAGAATGGGTTTCTGTGATTTCTGAGGGGTTTTCGGAAATCTTGTCTGTTCTCCTTGATACCAGGGATTGGAGTTGCTTGGGGCAATCTTTTTGATGGTGTCAAAGGGGGAGAATTTGAGTATTAAGTTAGCTTAGAGTTAAGTTTGGGAAAACTCAACTGTAGATTAGCAATAAGAGTTGAAATTTGGAAAAAGCATAGGTTAAGGGGGAGGTTGCCTCTTGCATGTTATGTTTTAATTTCAATTGCTTTTGCTATTATTGCTATATATTTACCTAACTTAACATTTTGCCACACATCAAAAAGGGGGAGATTGTTGGGGCAATCGGCCCTGAGATGATCTGGAGGATCATGATATTTTGATGTGTGGGCAATCTGGTTAAGTTAGGATTTGTGTTGTTCTCACATATGTACATGAGTATGCAGGTGTACAGGTATATGTGGACTTGGTTGACGTCTTCAGGTGAAGGATGGCATGGAGGTAAGCTGGAGGCTTACGTGCGTATCCGAGGGACCATTGGATAGCAAAGATGATGAGCCGAGGGGCGCGGACTTCGAGGCGTACGTGATGGGTGGCATGGAGGCAAGCTGGAGGCTTGCGTGTGCATCCGAGGGACGAGGGCCAAAGATGAAGAGGGCGCGAAGGCAACAGTCAAGACTGCTGGTGGAGAGTCAACTAGGTTGAGAGAGGCTGAGTATGAGTGCTTGTACTCAAGGGTTAAGCCGGGAGGGTTTGAGTGCGGAGAGACTTGTACTCGGGAGCGAAACCCTAGGCTTAAGTATGTACCAGTCGACTGGCCCAGGGGCAGTCAACTGGCACAGGCTGAAACAGGCTGGCAGAATTCGAACGTTATGATGTAACGGTCGAATCTGAGTGGGACCAGTTGACTGCCATTTGGGCAGTCGACTGGTAGCGGTTGTTTCAGATTCGAGTCCTATTTAAAGGGGCTCGTTTCCTATCATTCTTCTTGATGAAACTTGCTTGGATAGGGCAAGTTAGTAGTCTTGTATACTCAGGAAGTGTCCTTGGTGCTGTGGCGAGGTTTCTCCACCCACAAGGAGCGACGAGTTCTAGCCGGAGGTTATCCGGGGGTTGATCCACCGACGGATTGTTGGATTAGTCACCCGACCGGGGTGGATACCAACTAATTCTGGTATTGTTAGCATTGTTATTGTCTTTGCATATTATTTCTGCTGCGCTAACATCTGTGTAGAGACCAAAAGATCAAAGAAAGTGCATTCACCCCCCCTCTGCATGCCTACATCGATCTTTCAAATACGAGATACTTAATCTCAACCTACTAGGGTAAGGACAGCTTCATCGGTAGTCCCCGAACCGTGGACAGCTTCATCAGTAGTCCAGAACCGTGGGCAGCTTCATCGGTAGTCCAGAACCGTGGACCTTACTTTGGTCCGGTACAAGCTCATTCATAAAATAAAATACTTTCACATGCTTCTTCATTCATAAAACATTCATAGCATAACCATTCATTCTTAATGCTTAACATCATCATTATGCCTTGTAGGCATGAATCATATCTTCATTCATCATTTTCATTCCATTTCATCATGATGCCTCGAAGGCATGAACTTTAACTTCATTCATCATTTTCATCCATAACATGACATGCATACATATCATTCATTAATCATACATATCATTCATAGATCATGGCATACATACATATCATTCCTATCTCATGGCATACCTACCTAATTAGCATCTTAATTCATTAAACATACATGATCATGGTACATAAGAAAACATGCCTAGATCCTTTCATACATGATACATTTCCTTAGGTTCATGGCACATGGTCTAAACATTTATGAATCATCATAACAAGTGACCTAACATACAATTCATGACCCATAAGCTAGGGTTTTCAAGGGCATAAAATTCTTCCAACATACTTAAGCATATACATACATCATAGTATCCTATAAACATACATTCTTGTGGTCTTAACCAACTCCAAACCCCAGGTTATGGCCTTGGCCGAAACCCTATGGAACCGTAAGTCCATGGAAAAATTCATATAGGTCACAAATAACATCCCATACAACATAAAATGCTATAGAAAACATTTGATCCCATAGCTAGAGCTAACCCTAATCCCTTAGCTTTAGATTAGCCCTTGGCCGAAACCCAAAGTCCCATGAAATTCATAGAAAAATTATTATAAAACCCAATCACTATCCATCATGTCATAGGGGAAACAAATTAAACATGTTGAAGGGTTAGATCAAGTTCCATCCATAGTTTAGGGGTCTTGGCCGAAACTTGTAGGAGCCATTAAGCATGCAAAAATTCACATGAATCACCACCAACATCACTTACATCATAAGGAGACATAAGAACCATCATTAGAGAGTTAAAACTAGTCCTAGCCATAGAAACATGGAGGTGGCCGAAACCCTAAGTCCCCTTTCATGGATTTTTCAACTTGGATCTCAAACAAAATGCTTAGATCATAACCATATCAAGAAAAACCATTACACCACAGGTGAGGGGGTCTTACCTTGGTTTACCTTGGTTTTAGACCTTAGATTTGAGAGAAAGATGAAGACCTTGTTGCCTTTTGACCACCTCTAACCTTTGTAACCTTGAACAAATCTTGGATCTTGAAGGAGAAGCCTTCTTGGAAACTTTTCCCAAGATAAATCCCCCCTTGGGGTTTCGGCTAGGATGAAGGAGGAGGAGGGAGAAGGGTGAACTTGGTGGAAGAAGAGAAGTAACCCCCCATGTCCTCTCTTTATACCACTTTAAGGAGGCAAGTGAAGAGTCATGGTGGATGACTCTTCATTTTCCTTAAGCCTTAACCAAAATCCACTTCATTCTCTACTAGCACTCCCTTGCTAGGTGAATTGGTTAGTGCATGCATGATTGTAGACTAGGTCCAAGGTTCAATCCTTGGTGCATGCAATTTATTTTTATTTTATTTTTCCTTATTTTCGAAAATTCACCCATAATCATGCTAAAATTCCTAATTACAATTCTTCCATATTTATAGTAAATTCTACCTAATTAAAACCCATTTTTGGAGCCCATATAAGGCCCATTAGTACTTAGTTTCTCAATTTAAATGAGAAAATCATGGATTTCTATGTTAAGGTTCGTACTAATATCTCTAGGTCCCTCAGAAAATTATCTAGACATGATCAATATTTTAAAGAAAATATTAAGAAAATTTTTCGGGTCGTTACAGACACGATCTCTCAACTTCGAGAAGAATTACCTTAGTTGTGCTAGCAACTTGAGGTAGTTCACAAGACCACCGAGAACCCAACAAGGGTTTCGGCCAAGGAGGAGAAGAGGAAGTAGAGAGGAAGGGAAGAAGAGAAAAACAATCACCTATCATTCAAAATGACTAGACTCTCTTTTATACTCATCCTATGAATATGAAGAGTCTTTTGTCTCTTTGACTTCCTTTCATTAAAGCCAATAAAGAGCACATCTTTTCATGTGACTCTTCACCTTTTCTTTATCCAATGAAGAGAGACCTTTCTCTTCCCTTTATTAAACACTTTAATGAATTTTCCCATGCAATTTTGACAGGGCCTCTCGGGCTTCCGACCAGGTCTCCCGACCAAGTCTGCCAAGCGTCGAGCTCCCGACCAAGTCCCTGAGCTCCTGACCAAGTCTCCTGAGTTCCCAACTCAGGCTCTCGACCTAGTCTCCTGAGTTCCCAACTCGGGCACCCGACCTAGTCTCCCGAATTCCCAACTCGGGCACCCGACCTAGTCTCCCGAGTTCCGAAGTCGAGCTCCCGATTAGATCTCCCGATCAAATCTCCTGAGTTCCCAAGTCGGGCTCCCGATCAGATTTCCCGATCAGATCTCCCAAGTTCCCAACTCAGGCTCCCGATCAGACTTCCCGAGTTCCCAACTCGGGTTCCCACTCAAATTTCCTGAAGCATCATGTCCTTAGTGTGTGACCCAATAGGTTCTCGTGACGTTGGCAATGCGCCTAAACACCTTAGACACATAAGCAATGAGTGACATCTAGCAATGCATCATTGCTACCCAAGTAACAAGAAAAGTCGAGATCCGACTAAACCTCCGTGACTATGATAATATATGACCTTGTCCTTCTATCCTTGATATCTAGATTGACCAATGAGGCATAGAACGTGTCATCCTCGATCAATCTATGTGTTTCATGATCCCCGAGTAGACTCACTCAAACAAATGAGCTCAATATCTCATATTGACTCATTTGAGCATGATCATGTGTTTCAGTAGTCCTACTCGATCAAGGGGCCCACAGATATCACTCCCGTCATATGGGAGGGATAGATCCCATCTACATCACTCACATCCCTCTGCATAATTCATTACATACCCAGTGATCGCCTTTATAGTCCACCCTGTTACGGGTGACGTTTGACGATACCAAAGTACATAACTCCTTATATAGGGAACTGTAGTGACTTCAGGTCTAAGGACTATTAATACTAATAGTCACATGAGAAAGTTTATGATACTCATATGACAATCTATCAAACTTTCTCATGGCGGATTAATTTAGTACACATTCTCTAATGTATACTCATGTGTCAACTTGATAGCACATATCCATGACTTGTGAGCTCAAGTCATCAATTGACATACATGCTAGTCTCCATGCATTAATATTGTCCCTGAATATTAATGCTTGACTAGGAATAATTTAGTGTAGTGTTCTCTATATTATCTCACTATCGATTCAACCAATTGATATAATGTAGATAAGAACCTACTACACAAGGACATTATTATACTTAGTTATTTGACACAAAAATACAGTAAGTATAATAACTAAACATACTTTTAATAATGATAGAATATGATACAAAAAGTCCCTAGTCAATCATCACATAATTGACTCTAGGGCTCCTACTAACATCTTCACCGCCGGGTTTGCCCTAGGAGAGTGGTGGGATAGAAGAGAGGAGGAGAAGAGAGAGAGGTTTAGGGGTTTGAATTATTAGATTAATTCTAGATTAATTGGCCTTGGTTTCATGACTCTTATGGCGTATATATAGGGCTACAATAGGGACCATGAGGTAAAGTTGGGTCTTGGCCCGCTAATGGATCCAAATTCGATCCATTAATGGAGATATATTCTGTTAGTAGGAGCCCTAAAGCCAATTATATGATGATTGACTAGGGACATTTTGTATCATATTCTATCATTAATAAAGGCATGTCTATTATATTTACTTTGTATTTGTGCCAAATAACTAAGTATAATAATGTCCTAGGGTAGTAGGTTCTTATCTACATTATATCGATTGGTTGAATCGATAATAAGATGATGTAGAGAACACTACACTAAACCATTCCTAGTCAAGTATTAATATTCAAGGACAATATTGATGCATAGAGACTAGCATGTAGGTTAACTGATGACTTGAGCTCACAAGTCATGGATATGTGATATCAAGTTGACACATGGGTGTACATTGGAGAATGTGTACTGAATGACTCGCCATGAGAAAGTTTCATAGATTGTCATATGAGTGTCATAAACTTTCTCATGTGACTATTGGTATGAATAGTCCTTAGACCTGAAGTCACTACGGTTCCCTACATAAGGAGTTATGTACTTTGGTATCATCAAACGTCACCCGTAACAGGGTGGACTATAAAGGTGATCACTGGGTATGCAATGAATTATACAGAGGGATGTGAGTGATGTAGATTGGATCTATCCCTCCCATATGATGAGAGTGATATCTGTGGGCCCCTTGATCGAGTAGGACTACTAAAACGCATGGCCATGCTTAAATGAGTCGATATGAGATATTGAGCTCATTTGTTTGAGTGAGTCTACTTGGGGATCAAGAAACACAAAGATTGATCGAGGATGACACGGTCTATGCCTCATTGGTCAATCTAGATATCAAGGATAGAAGGAAAAGGTCATACACTATCATAGTCACGGAGGTTTAGTCGGATCTCGACTTTTCTTGTTACTTGGGTAGCAATGATGCATTGCTAGATGCCGCTCATTGCTTATGTGTCTAAAGCATTTAGGCGCATTGCCAACGTCGTGAGAACCTATTGGGTCACACACTAAGGACATGATGCTTCGGGAGCCCGAGTTGGGAACTCGGGAGATCTGAGCCCGAGTTGGGAACTCGGGACATCTGTTCGGGTGCTCGAGTTGGGAACTCGGGAGCGTGAGTTGGGAGCTCTGAACTCGACAGACTGAGCTAGGAGCTCGGCAGACTGGGTCGGGAGCTCGACACTCGGCAGACTGGGCTAGGAGCTCGGTAGACTGAGTCGGGAGCTCGGCACTCGACAGACTGAGCTAGGAGCTCGGCAGATTGGGGTCAGGGGCTTGGCGCTCGACAGATTGGGTCAGGAGCTCGGCGACTTGCTCGGCAGACTTGGTCGGGAGACCTGGTCGGAAGTGTAACGACCCGGAAAATCTCCTCAATATTTTCTTTAAAATATTGATCATGTCTAAATAGTTTTGAAGGAGTTTAGAGATACTAGTACGAACCTTAGCCTAATTATCCATAATTTCTCATTTAAATTGAGAAGCTAAGTACTAATGGGCTTTTCTAAGACCATGGTTATTAGTGGATTTTAGGTGAAATTTAATATAAATATAAATGAGTTTTAATTAGGAATATTAGCATGATCATGGGGGAATTATTGGGGAATTTTTGAAAATAATATAAAAATAAAATAAAATAAAATAGAAAAATAAAATGCATGCACCAAGGATTGAACCTTGGACCTATGGTACCACCATGCATGTACTAACCAATTCACCTAGCAAGGAAGTGCTAGTAGAGGATGAAGTGGATTTTGGTTAAGGCTTAGGAAAAATGAAGAGTCATCAAGGGAAGAGACACCATGACTCTTCACTTGCCCTCCTTAATGTGGTATAAAGGTGGCATGGGAGTTACATTTTCCCTTCTCTTCTTCATTTCATCCTCTTCCTCCTTGCTCTAGCCGAAACCCCCTTAGGAAAATTTCCACCAAGGACTCCATCTTGAAGACTCAAGGCTCTCTACTAGGCTACAAGGGCTAAGGAGAAGTTTGGAGTCAAGAAGGTTCTTTCTATTTCTTTATTCAAGGATTTAATCCAAGATAAGGGAAGGTAAGACCCCCTCACCTGTGGTATGATAGCTTCCAAGTTAATTATCATGATCTAAGTTTTATTGGCATGCTATGTTGAAAAATCCATAGTTAGGGCTTGTGAAGATTTCGGCCAAGCAAGGTTTTGGGCTAAAAATCATGTTAAAGACCTCTCTTATGCTTTCAAATGTTTACTCATGATAGGTTAAGCATAAAAGTATGATTTTGGAAGTTTTTGTAGCACCCCAAAACCCCCCCTAGGGGTTCGGCCACATCAAGGTTAAAGGGCTGGGGTAAACTCCAACCTTTCCAAGCATGATTAGTATGTTTCCTATGATATCTTATGGGTAATAATGGTGATTTATATGAATTTTCCTATGGGCTTATTATCCCTCTAGGGTTTCGGCCAACTCATGGTTTGGGGCCTAGGACTTAGGGTTAAATCCAACCAAGGGTTCAAATGGTTTTCCATGGCATGATATGTAAGGTACGGGATGTTAATCATGACCTAGGAAAATTTTCTATGGCTTTGTGGTCCCTTAGGGTTTTCGGCCAAGACCCAAAGCTAGGGTTGAATTGGGCTAAGGTCTCAAGGATACATGTTTATAAGTTACCATGATGTAAGTACATATTTAAGCACGATGTAAGGATCTTTATATTACTAAAAATCTTAGCTTATGGGTTATGTAACATGACCTTGTATGTTAGGTTCTATGTTATGCTTTACTCATGAATATTTAGATCATATACCATGAACATATGTAAGTAATGTAGGGGTATGTTATGTTAAATAGAATGATGCATGTAGAAGGTTAAATGCTTATAATAGATGTATGTGTATGAAGGTCGATGCATGTTCTATGATGAATGCCATGTACTTAAGAAGTATGCATCATGTTTATATGTACCTTACCATGCATGCTCTATGATGGATACTAAGATTATGTATGCTAGATGAAATGTATCATGTATGAATTGCATGTTTATTTATATACCATGATTATGCAAGCTTTATGAACCAAGATAATATTTATGCCTGGAAGTATGAATATGTATGCATGTCATGTTTTTTATGAAGAAAAGAATATGGATAAAGATGATGGTTATGCCTTCAGTACGAATGATAAGTATGAATGATGAAGGCATAATGATGTTATGAAATAAGTATGAATGATGAAATGCCAAGCATGTTTATGTCATGCTTCATGTAACAAGATTATGTTTATGTCCTAAGATATGTCAAGTATGAATGATGAAACATGCATAGTTATTTTATTTTATGAATGGGCTTGTACCGGACCGAAGTAAGAGTCCAAGGGATGGGCACCTTAAGAACGCCTCAGTTCTGGACTACCGAAGCTGTCCACGGTTCTGGGACTACCGCAGCTGTCCAACAAGGATGGGCACCTTAAGAATGCCCCGGTGTTTGGAACTACCGTAGCTATTCCTACCCTAGTAGGTCGGGGCTCGCTACCTCGTATCTACTTAGGGATGCACGCTTATGATGTATGTATGTGGTACAAGCCGGGGACCCCAATGATGTTATGTTTATGTTAAGTATTTAAAAGTATGATTTTAAAATTAAGCATCCTTATGTAACTGCATTTGACTCATGCATCCATTCATGTTATGCATCGCGCCAGGGTAAGTATGTTTTATTCTTATGTTTATGTTAAGGCTGTGCTTATGCCCATACTAAGAATATGCCATGATAAGTATGTTTCATGCTCATGTATGTTAAGAATTATGCCATGATAAATATGTTTCATGTCCATGTATGTTAAGAATTATGCCATGATAAATATGTTTCATGTCCATGTATGTTAAGAATTATGTCATGATATATATGTTTCATGTACGTGTATGTTGAGAACTATGCCATAATAAATATGTTTCATGCTCATGTATGTTAAGAATTATACCATGCTAAGTATGTTTTACGTTTATGCTTATGTTAAGAATCATGTCATATTAGTTGTTCATATACTTATGATTTACGCCAAGACTATGCTTATGTTTTATGTTCAGAATTATGTTATGTCAGATTCTTGATATGTTTATGTTTAAGTGACGTATGGTTTTAGTGAGTAGGAAAGGGTCTTACTAAGCCTGTGTGCTTATAGTCTTATTTTCCTCGTACCGCAGATCAAGCAAGAGGTTACTAAGGGAAACAGCAGGAGGGGTAAGAGCATGTGTGTGTGTGGTGGTGACTTGCTAAAGGATCCTTTTATTTACACATATCGCATGACTTGGGTTTTGAAATGCCTCCTTAGATTCTATGCTATATTTACAATGGTTATGCCTAATGACTGACTTAAGACTCATGATGTTTACGGATAAGTTACTTGCTACTTATGATGATTATGAATAAGCTATGGAATGATTATATCATGATGTCATGCATGTCGTTAATATGCTAAGTCCAATGACACTAGGTTCATGAATGACAAATTTAGGCATGTATAGATGTTTCATGTATTAGTGCATGGTTAAAAGCATGTGTAGAAGAAAAAAATTATTCCGCTGCATTAAGATGTTTTATATGTACATGTATGTTTAGCGTAACGACACCTCTCTCGCCACACCATAAGGTGTGAGAAAAAGGCGGGCGTTACAGGAAGCTCGAGAGGCCCGATCGGGATTACAAGGGAAATTCATTAAAGTGTTTAATGAAGGGAAAAGAAAAGATTCTTTTCTTGCATGGGAAAAGATAAAGAGCCACATGGAAAGATGTGCTCTTTATTGGTATTAGTGAAGGAAGCCAAAGAGACACAAACCTCTTCATATTCATGGGATGAGTATAAAAGAGGGTCTTGTGACTTTGGATGAGATCTTCTTCCCTTTTCTTCTTCCCTCCCTCATCTTCCTCTTTTAACCGAAACCCTATTGTAGGGTTCTTGGTGTTCTGCGAGCTACCTCAAGTTGCTAACACAACTAAGGTAGTTCTCCCGAAGCTGAGAGATTGTGTCCGTGTGGATACGAATAGAGGCACGAACACTTGAACGTGCGACAGATCCGGTGCATCTTGGACGAGCGGGATAAACGAAAGGGCACGCATCAAAGGTATATCTTCTTTAGAAGTAGGTGTAGATCAACTTTATATGAGTTTTTCTTTCGCATGGATCGCTCGAGGGTTCTTGTTTCCGCTGCGTTTTGTGTTTATGTGCTGGGAGAACCCAACACATTCCACTAAAGGATCCCCATTAAACTTCCTCACCAACCCCCATAATTTCATATGGGCTCCACCTATTATGAGCACATCCATCTCCCCGTGTTTAAGATATCGAATGACCGTCGATTAATTGAAATTACTGACAATTTTAATTAATAAACTTCTTGATCCTTGACTAGTACCACTCAACCTTTTCATCATGTTTTCAATGAACCAGGCAGCAGACAAATTGAACCTGGGATGACCAGCCCGGCCCCACGGAAGTTTCCCACCGGTCACTAGGGTAAATCGGGAAGCGCTCGCGGTGGCCAGTCTAGACACCCAGCGTCCCAGGGTTCGCGCCCCATTTGGAGGAAAAATTCCTACAAAATGCGCCGTAGCTGGGGATCGAATCGCGGATGCCTGGATTAACGACTAGTGACCTTACCGCTGCACCATAGCCCCGGGGGCAACCTTTTCATCATGTTGGACCATAATCCACTTGCAAGATTTAACATGATGATCCTTATGAGCTCATCAAGGGAGCATCATCATCCTAACTCACTAGGACACGGATTTCGTCAATAATCAACGACATACCATGTACATAATATTATTTCCCAACTTACCGGGCCTATCGATTTAGCAGAATAAATCTCGTCCATTGGTAAATCAAAAAAATAATAATTAAATACACATGCCCGTTATTATAACAGGATTTAGAGATTGTACTCCATAATAAAATCAAGGTCTAATCCAATTATAAAGTTAGTATAAATTGGATGACCTCTATTTTGGTCCTGCTCAATGCACACAAACCGTACTAGTGTAATTTTATGGTTAAGACAAATCACACCTAATTATACTACAACCATTCCGATGGTTTGTCCAACTCCATCTCGGTTGTGAGTCTCTTCTTATACTCTGCAATGGACTGATAACATGATCTTCTGTGCGTCATCACACACCATGTTATCTACAATGTAAAGTATTAGATATTTTGTACATATACTAATATAAACATGCAACCTGTGATTTTGTGATTCTCTGTCAAATTGTAGATGTTCTTATACAAAAGCAAGGCTTTTAGTATACATCCTAACACAACGTTAGCACTTGACTAGAGTCTATAAAAAGAGGTGTGGAAATTGTGTTCAAGCAACCATAGTCACATTCAAAGAGGTATATTCTTAACCTCCTCTCTTTTATTTTGTATTTGCTTGGTGTAAGAGGTTTTCCCACCTCCATCACCTTGAAAAAAAGAAGAGAGATAGTGGATAGTGACATGTGCATAGGTCTTGAACATAGCAATCTTGGGGGACTGTGATCTAAATAAATCCTCGTATCTCTTCTTTTATGTCTGTTAGTTATTTTAATTAATATGTGTGTGACCTTACTAATTTCTTAACAAGAAAAATGATTTTTGTTTATTTAGGTACATTGTTCACCCCTCCATTAGTGATCCATAATACACCATTGCATTCTCATTGGTATTAGAGTGAGAATGCCAGGGGGACTAATCGTTGACTGAACATCCGAATCAAGAGGATTGAGGAGTGTTGAAAGAATGGTTAGTTCATGTTAGTATTGTTAGTGTCCTAGTTGGTTTTGATGTGATCAACCAAGTTACGGTAAATCCTATTGTAGTTTATGATCCCTCTTTCTAAGTGTGCAGAAACTTAGGAGCGGAGGAAGTCGAGCGTAAGACGTAGTAGATGAGAAGGATTGCAAGGGGAAGTGAGCCGACGAGCTTGGTGCATCCGAGGGACGCAGAAGCTGCAGAAGAGTATACTGGTGGAGCGAGAAGGACATGCACAACATCCGAGGGACGAGAAGCTGGAAGGAAGGACGCTCAAGGGGAGAAGAGCTAGAGTCGAATTCAGGTGAGCCTAACTCTGATTGATCAGAAATCACCTAAGAAGTCCCACTAGGGATTGGTCAGCAAGTTGCTGACCAAAGCTCACTCCAGTGCCCCTATGCATAGGGGCGCCCAGGCTCTCGGGCGCCCATGAGCATAGGGGTGTACAAATGATTGTTTTAACTAATCTGGAATATTTGTGAGTCGCACAAAAGATTTATTTTAATTTTACAGCGACAATTCACCTCCCCTCTTATCGGTCCACCTCGATCCGACAAGTGGTATTAGAGCCAGGACACTACAGAAGTACTAACCACCAACTGCAGCAAAATTTAAAAAATGATTTGACCACTTATTTACTCGCCGAAGTTTGAGGGGGAGCTCGTAGCATGGAAGAGGAAAATGATGGTATTTTTTACTATCGATTATGAATTATTAATGACAATGAAAAATGGGTTTTCAACTCTGAAAGCTAACGAAAGAAAGATTAAGGAACCTGACTCCTGGAACAAAAAGGAGCAAGCAAACGCTATTGATGGATTCCTGGTTGCGCATGGGAAACCTCTCCATGTTCCTGGATTAAAATTTTTAATCCAAATGGAGAACAATTTCCCAAACAACCGACTCATCATTGTGCTAACCGATTCGAGCGACCGCTTGAACAAACATATTGTTCTAGCAATCAAACTCGTCCAACCTCATTAGCCACAGAATAGACGATGAGTGGATCGTCGGTTATTGTGTTTATCATCGGGGTCCAAGATAAAAATATCATACAATAATTATCAACATGAAATATAAACACATGATAATAATTAAGCAAGATCAAAGGAACCAAAACAAGAAATTATACCTTCTTGTTGACCTCGCGATTTTCTATTGTATGACCTATCCCCTTCTTGAACGTCGTGTGGGCAATGATCTTCCAAGAAACGAAGTCACCAAAGCCACCAACGCAACACCTTCCTTCTTCCTAGCTTGGCCGAAACCCTAGAGAGCCTTCTTCCTTGCCGCCGACCAAGACACAAAGTCTTGGTTGCTTGCACCGCCCCTCCTCTTTGCTCCCAGCTTGCACACGCCAAGGAGGAAGGAGATAGAAAGATGATGAAGAAGGAGAAGAAGAAGAAGAAGAGAGAAGAATTATCTTCTTCTTCCAACCCCAAGCTGCCACCACCGACCACCTTCCCTTCTTCTTTGCCGCCGATACTAGAGGAGAGGTTTTCCTCACCACCGACCACTCCTTCTCCCACCTGTTTGTGCGTGCTCAAGTAAGGGAGAAGAAAGTAAGAGAAGAAGATGAAGAAGTGGCTTCTTCATCCTCCCACCGTGAGTCTTCTTTCCCTTTACAATCGGCGCTGCCCCAACTCTAGGAGAGAGGGAGAGGAAGAGAGAATAGGGAGGCTTAGGGTTTGTTATGTGTTGGATGCCTTGGTCTCATGATTCCATGGGATATATATAGGCTACAATAGGGACCATGAGGAGGAGTTGGGTCTTGGCCACCCAATGTATCAAAGCCCGATCCATTAATGATGATCCATTCCACTAGAGGATCACCATTGATCTACCTCACCGACCCCCATATTTAAATATGGGATCCACATATTATGAGTACAAAATTTCCTCGTATTTAAGATATTGAATGTCCATTAATTAATTAAATTACTGATAATTTAATTAATTAATATCTAACTCCATGAGTAATACCACTCAGCTTATCATCATGTCGGACCAAGTCCACCTGCAGGATTTAACATGATGAGCTTTATGAGCTCCTCAAGGGGACATCATCAACCAGACTCACCAGGACACGGTTTTCTTCTATAATCAACAACACACTGTGTAAATAATATTATATCCCAATTTACCGGGCCTATCGATTTAACCAATAATTCTCGCCCACTAGTAAATCAAAGAAATAAATATTAAGTACATGTGACCATTATTATTGTTAGTAGGAGCCCTAGAGTCAATTATGTAATAATTGACTAGGGACATTTTGTATCATATTCTATCATTAATAAAGGCATGTTTGGTTATTATACTTACTTTGTATTCTGTGCCGAATGACTAATATAATAATGCCCTTATGTAGTAGGTTCTTATCTACATTATATCAATTTGTTGAATCGATAGTGAGATAATGTAGAGAACACTATACTAAATTATTCCTAGTCAAGAATTAATATTCAGGGATAATATTAATGCATGGAGGCTAGCATGTAGTTCAACTGATGACATGAGCTCACAAGTCATGGATATGTGATATCAAGTTGACACATGGGTATACATCACTATGAGAAAGTTTCATAGATTGTCATATGAGTGTCATAGACTTTCTCATGTGACTATTGATATGAATAGTCCTTAGACCTGAAGTCACTACGGTTCCCTACATAAGGAGTTATGTACTTTGTTATCGTCAAACGTAACCCGTAACAGGGTGGACTATAAAAGCGATCACTGGGTATGTAATGAATTATACGAAGGGATGTGAGTGATGTAGATGGGATCTATCCCTCCCATATGACAGGAGTGATATCTGTGGGCCCCTTGATCGAGTAGGACTATTGAAACGCATGACCATACTCAAATGAGTCAATATGAGATATTGAGCTCATTTGTTTGAGTGAGTCTACTCGGAGATCAAGAAACACAAGATTGATTGAGGATGACATGGTCTATGCCTCATTGGTCAATCTAGATATCAAGGATAGAAGGACAATGTCATAAACTATCATAGTCACCGAGGTTTAGTCGGATCTCGACTTTTCTTGTCACTTGGGTAGCAATGATGCATTGCTAGATGCCGCTCATTGCTTATGTGTCTAAAGTGTTCAAGCGCATTGCCAACGTCACGAGAACCTATTGGGTCACACACAAAGGACACAATGCTTCGGAAAATCTGAGTGGGAGCCCGAGTTGGGAACTCGGGAAGTCCGAGCCCGAGTTGGGAACTCGGGACTCCGAGCCCGAGTTGGGAACTACGGAGTCAGAGCCCGAGTTGGGAACTCGGGAGTCCGAACCCGAGTTGGGAACTCAGGAAGTCTGAGCTCGAGTTGGGAACATGGGAAGGCAGATCGAGAGATCCATTCGGCAGACTGGGTCGGCACTCGACAGACTGGGTCGGCACTCGGTAGACTGGGTCGGCACTCGGCAGACTGGGTTGGAGCTCGACAGACTAGGTCGGGAGCTCGATACTCGGCAGACTTGGTCGGGAGACCGGTCGGAAGCCCGAGAGGCCCGGTCGGGATTAAAGGAAAATTCATTAAAGTGTTTAATGAAGAGAAAAGAAAAGATTCTTTTCTTGCATGGGAAATGATAAAGAGCCACATGAAAAGATGTGCTCTTTATTGGGAAGCCAAAGAGACACAATCATCTTCATATACATGGGATGAGTATAAAAGAGGGCTTTATGACTTTGGATGAAGTCTTCTTCTTCCACTCCTTCTTCCCTCACTCATCTTCCTCTTTTGGCCGAAACCCTACTCTAGGGTTCTTGGTGTTCTGCGAGCTACCTCATGTTGCTAGCACAACTAATGTAGTTCTCCCAAAGTTGAGAGATTGTGTCCGTGTGGATACGAATAGAGGCACAGACACTTGAACGTTCAAGAGATCCGGTGCACATTGGATGAGCGGGATAAGCAAAGGGCACGCTCCAAAGGTATACACTGTAGATAGATCTATTAGATAGATGAACATTGTATGAGTTTTCTTTCGCATGGATCGCTCATGGGTTCTTGTTTCTGCTGCGTTTTTATGATTTTGTGCCAGGAGAACCCAACAGTGGTATCAGAGCCACTTGCGAAAGATCGTATAAAGTTTTATACCTTTTGTATGTGATATAGAAGTAGGACAAGTTTTTTTTATGAGTTGCATACACTGTATGATATAGTAGTCGGGCTCCCAACCTCCCACTCGGGAAGACTGATCTTTGAGGTCATACCGAGATGAAAGCTTCCCATGGTCACTCAGGATGATAGAGGCTCGGGTCATCCCGAATGAGGAAACTCCGAGAGTGTCTCAGGAAAGGGGAGTCCGAGTGATCATACCGTAGCTAAGTGTGTCTCGAATTCGTGTTGATGAATCTAAGGCAGTGGCTCACTCGGGGAACCAGCAAAATAAATTTTGGATCAGGACCGCCGTGAGATTCTGCTCAAGCGGCAGATTTTGGATTTGCACTCATAATAAAATCAATGTCCTAAATCTATTGTGTATGATTGTTGACATGGTGAATGGTTATGGCCTTAACCCCAATGTGATTGGATGAATGTGTGTGTGTGCATGTTGTAATTCATAATACGACCTGCGTGCCGTGCCTTGTCTATATTCTTCCTAATTGTAAAATTAGATTTAGACTCGAATGTAACTCGAGTTTTCCTACATTGTAATGTACAAGAGGAGTAATGGAGTGTCCATTGAAGAATGAAGTTACAAGAAGGATACCAACCACACATGATGGCCGAAGGATGCTCTTGGAGAAGATGTTATCCCTAGGTTGACCATCGATCTTCTCATTGGCTTGAGAAGATCGTAGTATACGGGCCATAACCATGTCACAATTTCTTGCTTATATATTGATATATGATATATGTGTGTTGTTGATGCAGTCTGGCCCTGATTGTTATTTTGGTGTTGACACCGATTTTAGTTTAGGTGGATGATTATTGATTATGATTAAGTCCTGATCGGGGATCAGGCATGGTATGGAAAATCCTAGCCTGGAGGGTTAGGTGTTGAAAATCCTAGTCTGGAGGGCTAGGTGTTGGAAAATCCTAACCTGGAGGGTTAGGTATGAAAAATCCTAGCTTGGAGGGTTAGGTATTGGAAAGTCCTAATTCGGAAGGGTTGGGTGAAAAGTCCTAGCTTGGAGGGCTAGGTGAAAAGTCCTAACTTGGAGGCTTAGGTGCAAATTCCCATCCTGGAGAATTAGGTGAGAAAGTCCTGGCTTGGAGGGTCAGGTGCCTAGCTTGGAGGGCTAGGTTGGATGATGTTGTAACTCGGAAGGGTTGGGTGAAAAGTCCTAGCTTGGAGGGCTAGGTGAAAAGTCCTAGCTTGGAGGGCTAGGTGAAAAGTCCTAACTTGGAGGGTTAGGTGCAAATTCCCAACTTGGAGAGTTAGATGGAAAAAATCCTTAGCTTGGAGGGCTAAGATGGATGAATTCCTAGATTGGAGGGCTAGGTTTGAGTCCCTAGATCGGTCTAGTGACCGATCAGGGACATTGGCATGCTGCTCCTTCGTGGATTAGTCTGGTGACCGATCCAGCGATGTCTGATCGGACTGGTGACCGATCAGGGAGCACACAGTGAGGTTGGGAACATACTGTGTGGCTCCTGATCGGACCGGTGACCGATCAGGGAGCAGGCTACTTCCTCACTGCCTTGCTCCTGATCGGTCTGGTGACCGATCAGGGAGCGAACGGTGAGTGAGTTCCCTTGCTGATCAAGTCCTGGATCGGTTTGGTGACCGATCAGGGACTTTGGATCTGATTAAAAAATCACTGTTCATCTGTCCTGATCGGTCTGGGTGACCGATCAGGCTTCACTCTGATCGGTCTGGTGACCGATCAGGATTCACTCTGATCGGTCGGGTGACCGATCAGGAGTGTATAGCCGCGAGAGCTGGGAATCCCAGCGAAGCAGTGGATCGGTCTGGTGACCGACACACACGCCCTGGATCGGTCCGGTGACCGATCACTTTAATTCAAATTGCGCTGTCAGACGCTCTGATCGCATCTGAATGTATCCGATTTACTGCCACTTACATCTGATATTTGATTTACTGTGTGATACACTGCTCTAACACTCTGATTAAGCTGCAGGTGACAGGGGAGGATTCAATCACTCAAGGAGAGGTCAAAGGAGGCTTTCCTTGGAGCAGGTTTGTCTGATTCTCCATTTCAGGTTGCAACGGTCGAGCTGCAGACTGGAGCCGAGACTGGGGCTTGGCTGAGGGGATCTCAGGAAGACCAGAGAGGGCTCAGTGGTAGCTGGCATTGGCAGTGTGGTAGCTGGAGGCTACGGAGGATGTTGTCACCTGGTGCTGTGTGGAGAATCAAAAGCGCGGAAGCTGGCTTCGGGGAAGCAGAGTTCGGATACTATCTTCTTGCTGCGCTTTGAGTTCTCCACAACAAGCTTGCTGCGTTTTTGAAGTTTCATCATCTTGAGCAAGCTACTGATTTCGAGAAGCAATCATCCATTACTTGAGTGCTTGAAGGAGAGAACAAGGAGCTGGGAGTCCGACAGTGGGAAGACACGAAGAAGGGTTCTTGCGTGAGATCGCCACTGGGTGGAGCTCAGGGAAGCTTGCNGTCTGGTGACCGATCCAGCGATGTCTGATCGGACTGGTGACCGATCAGGGAGCACACCAGTGAGGTTGGGAACATACTGTGTGGCTCCTGATCGGACCGGTGACCGATCAGGGAGCAGGCTACTTCCTCACTGCCTTGCTCCTGATCGGTCTGGTGACCGATCAGGGAGCGAACGGTGAGTGAGTTCCCTTGCTGATCAAGTCCTGGATCGGTTTGGTGACCGATCAGGGACTTTGGATCTGATTAAAAAATCACTGTTCATCTGTCCTGATCGGTCTGGGTGACCGATCAGGCTTCACTCTGATCGGTCTGGTGACCGATCAGGATTCACTCTGATCGGTCGGGTGACCGATCAGGAGTGTATAGCCGCGAGAGCTGGGAATCCCAGCGAAGCAGTGGATCGGTCTGGTGACCGACACACACGCCCTGGATCGGTCCGGTGACCGATCACTTTAATTCAAATTGCGCTGTCAGACGCTCTGATCGCATCTGAATGTATCCGATTTACTGCCACTTACATCTGATATTTGATTTACTGTGTGATACACTGCTCTAACACTCTGATTAAGCTGCAGGTGACAGGGGAGGATTCAATCACTCAAGGAGAGGTCAAGGAGGCTTTCCTTGGAGCAGGTTTGTCCTGATTCTCCATTTCAGGTTGCAACGGTCGAGCTGCAGACTGGAGCCGAGACTGGGGCTTGGCTGAGGGGATCTCAGGAAGACCAGAGAGGGCTCAGTGGTAGCTGGCGTTGGCAGTGTGGTAGCTGGAGGCTACGGAGGATGTTGTCACCTGGTGCTGTGTGGAGAATCAAAAGCGCGGAAGCTGGCTTCGGGGAAGCAGAGTTCGGATACTATCTTCTTGCTGCGCTTTGAGTTCTCCACAACAAGCTTGCTGCGTTTTTGAAGTTTCATCATCTTGAGCAAGCTACTGATTTCGAGAAGCAATCATCCATTACTTGAGTGCTTGAAGGAGAGAACAAGGAGCTGGGAGTCCGACAGTGGGAAGACACGAAGAAGAGTTCTTGCGTGAGATCGCCACTGGGTGGAGCTCAGGGAAGCTTGCTGTGTTCTTGTCCTTGCTGAGTGCTTGAGTAAGATCCTTCTTGTTGTTTCATTGAGCTTAAACATTTATCTATGATTGAAACGCTGTGGAGAGGTTTCTCCACCGAGAAGGAGGTTGCTTTATATCCGGTGCTAACCGGGGCTTGATCTACCGACGATTAAGGGATCGCCCACCTTAAGGGCACGCCAAAGAGTAGGGGTAAGTTATCCCCAAACCTTGTAAACCCTCCTTGTTAGCGATCTTGCTAATTGTGGTTGTTTGTTTTCGGTTTCTGTTTTGGTTTTCTGCACTGCTCTATTGCTTTGTTTCTTCCGCTGTGCTACTGATAAAATTGAGTGTAGAAATCTTGATAAGTGCCAATGATAAAAGAGATTGGCTATATTCACCCCCTCTCTCTAGCCATCCGTTTCCAACAAGTGGTATCAGAGCTTGGGGCTCTGTTTACGGCTTAACATCCAAGAGTTATCAATAAGATGGCTTTGAGAGAAGGCTTCTCTACGACCCGACCTCCATTCTTTGACGGCGCCGACTTTCAATATTGGAGATCAAAGATGGAATACTATTTGAAGATGGATATCCATACTTGGTTCGCGGTGATGGAGGGATTCACCCCTCCTAAGGATGATGAAGGCAAAGAACTCGAGTCTTCACGGTGGACTGCTGAACAAACTCGGAAGAGTGAAGCCGACGCGAAGGCGGTTGTCACTCTACAATGTGGCATGAACAAAGACCAACTCATTAAGGTTGGACCTTTCACAATTGCAAAGGACTTGTGGAACAAACTCATCGAGCTTCATGAGGGCACCTGGGACTCAAGAATTGCCAAGAGGAATTTGTTCCTCAATCAACTCCAAAACCTCTCCATGAAGGAGAATGAGTCGGTAAGTGAGCTCCATAGCCGGTTCAAGGAAGTCCTCAATGGGTATCATTCAATTGATGGAAAGGTCGAGAATCGCGACCTTGTGAGGTATGTCTTGAAAGCATTTCCAAGGAATGCTTTATGGTCATCCATGGTGGATGCCTACAAAGTATCCAAGGATTTATCTATTGTAAAGTTAGATGACTTATTTTGTGAGATGGAATTGCATGAAATGGCTAACAAAGGCCCCAAGGAGAAGGGGATTACCTTAGTTGCAGGGGACCGAACCAACAAGAAGAAGAAGGAGAAGGAAGTCTCTTCATCTTCATCCTCTTCTGAATCCGAGCCCTATTCCGAAGAAGATGGCAGTGACTCATCTTCATCCGAAATGGCAAACTTCGTGCGAAGGATGATGCGAAGGGATCGGCGATTCAAGAGTAGAGGTAACTCTAGTGAATCCAAACTTGATAAGACTAATGTCTCTTACTTTGAGTGTGGTAGGAAAGGGCATTTCAAGAGTGAATGTCCAAAACTAAAGAAGAAGGAGGAGAAATCCAAAAGGAAAGAAGAAAAATCTAAGAAGAAGAAGAAGGCTTTGAAGGCCACTTGGGATGAGTCATCCTCAAGCTCATCCGATGAAGAGAAGGAGGAGAAGAGCACAAGGCAAGTGGCACTCATGACTCTTGGTGAGGAGAGCAGTGATGAATCTCCAAGCTCCTCAAACGCGGCTTCATCATCTTCGGATGATGAAGAGGTAACTTCTCTCGAGTTTGAAAAGTGTTATAGAGCAATTGTATGTTTAACTAGTATGCTTAAAAGGTCCAAAAATAAAGTTAAAACATTGCAATTAGAAATTGATCAATTAAAGGCATCTAGAGATGATAACATTGATGATTTGCATGTTGAATTGCTAGAAGATGAAATTAAATCTTTGAAACATGAGATTGTAAATTTGAAATCCTCTAAGGTGGAGGAAGTAAATGATTTGCATGATAACTTGTTAGTAGAAGAGAACAAATCATTGAAGAGTGAAGTTGAGAAGCTCAAGAGTATTCTTGGGAAGTTCTCAACTAGCACTAAGACCCTTGATATGATCCTAAATACCCAAAGGGCATTTTACAATAGGGCCGGTATTGGTTACCATCCTAAGGAACCATCATTTGTGTCTCTCATGTCTAGGACTGACATGAGACAATCTAGAACACCCAAGACTCAAAAGAAAGTTAAGGCATGGGTGCCTAAGACATGTTTAGTTGATGCTTTAGGTCCCAAGGTTTGGGTACCTAAAACTTCTATTTTTCGAATTGTGTAGGTTATGATTGAGGGGGTGCATCTATCAACTTGGTTCGTTGATAGTGGATGCTCTAAACACATGACCGGAGATAGATCATTGTTTACCACACTTCACAAGAAAAGTAGAGGTAATGTATCATTTAGTAACAATGGTAGTCTTAAGGTCATAGGGATAGGAGACATTCAAATATCCGAATGTCTTAGAATTTCAAATGTCCTTCTAGTCAAGGGGATGAAATTTAATCTCCTAACTATAAGTCAATTGTGTGACACGGGTTACACAATTGACTTCCAACCAAGTCAATGTCTAGTTAGACAAAATGACACCTTGGACACAGTACTAGTAGGAGCAAGAGTAGACAATATTTATCAAGTTTCATTTAAAAGTGCTACTAATGCTTCTGCTAAGTG
The DNA here is from genome assembly GCA_024364735.1 of Boesenbergia rotunda. Lineage (NCBI taxonomy): Eukaryota > Viridiplantae > Streptophyta > Magnoliopsida > Zingiberales > Zingiberaceae > Boesenbergia > Boesenbergia rotunda. Next base: position 207,679 of record JAGFNQ010002428.1, read on the forward strand.
TTTCATGTCAAAAGAAGAAGAGTCCACCCTTTGGCACCGGAGGCTAGCACATGTGAACATGAAGAACATCCGGAAGTTGGCAAACAAGGGACTAGTCCGTGGCTTACCAAGCATCAAGTATGAGAAAGATAAACTTTGTGATGCATGTCAAATGGGTAAGCAAACAAAATCTGCACATAAAGGTAAAAGCGCTGTAAGTACTTCCAATGCATTAGATTTACTTCATATGGATCTATTTGATTGTAATACCATCATATCATTGAATGGAAGTAGATATTGCTTTGTTATCATTGATGATTTCACTAGATATACATGGACTTAATTTTTAAAATATAAGGACCAAACCTTAGATATTTTCATTTCTTTTTGTAGAAGAGTTGAAAATGAAAAATCATCAACCATTAAGACAATTAGAAGTGATCATGGAGGTTAATTTCAAAACCAAAGGTTTTTAGAATTCTGTCAAGATAGAGGTTATAGACATGAGTTATCTACTCCTAGAACACCACAACAAAATGATGTTGTAGAGAGGAAGAACCGTGTACTTCAAGAGGCCGCACGAAGCATGCTTAATGAGTACTCACTCCCGAGTTACTTATGGGTCGAAGCTGTAAATACAGCTTGCTATGTGCAAAACAGAGTCCTCATTCATAGGTTTCTAGGAAAGACTCCCCATGAACTTTGGTTTAGAAAACCACCTACGGTTTAACACCTTAGGCTGTTTGGTTGTAAGGTGTTTATTCTAAACACCAAGGACCACCTTGGAAAGTTCACGGCAAAGGCTGATGAAGGGATACTAGTCGGGTATTCCCTCGTTAGCAAAGCCTATCGAGTCTACAACAAGAAAACTAGATTAGTTGAAGAGTCTTCTGATGTGGTTTTTGAAGAAATTCCAAAGTCAATTGACCAATCAGAAAATGTAGAAGGAGTTCAACTCGAACTTAGGAGACTAAGTTTGAATGAAACTTCAAGTGTTGTTGATGGTGATGAGTCTGATGATGGTGAACCTAGACAACCCATTGATCAGCCGAATCCTGAGGCTGAACTTGTGTCTAGTGGACTTGTACAAGAAGCACCACCAACACCAAGGCAAACTAGATTAGCCTCTAGTCATCCCCAAGACCAAATTGTTGGAGACATCCATCAGGGGGTTAGGACTAGATCATTCTTCCGGAATGAGGCTAATGAAGTTGCCTAATTTCCGAAATTGACCTAGGAAAATTGATGAAGCATTAAGTGATCCCGATTGGATCATTGCAATGCAAGATGAACTAGGTCAATTTGAGAGGAGTGAAGTTTGGGACTTAGTCCCTAGACCCAAGAAGACCATCATTATTGGAACCAAATAGGTCTTCAAAAATAAATTAAACCACAAGGGAGAAATCATTAGAAACAAGACACGCTTGGTAGCCAAGGGCTACAGTCAAGTTGAAGGCCTTGATTATGATGACACTTATGCTCCCGTGGCACGATTAGAATCCATCGGATTGATGCTTGCATTTGCAGCACATCGTGGCTTCAAGTTATATCAAATGGATGTCAAATCGGCCTTTCTAAATGGTTTAATTCGAGAAGAGGTCTACGTCGAACAACCTCCAGGGTTTGAGAGTACCGAATCTCCAAACCACGTGTTTAAGCTCAAAAAGGCACTTTATGGCCTTAAACAAGCACCCCGAGCTTGGTATGAGCGGCGGTTGTCGACATTTCTAATTGAGAAGGGCTTCGTTAGAGGCCAAATAGACCCTACACTATTTCTACGAAGAGATGGTGACAATATTTTTGTAGCCCAAGTATATGTCGATGACATAATTTGTGGCTCAAATAATAAGGGCTATTTAAATGAGTTCATTGGACACATGGAGAGTGAGTTTGAAATGAGTCTAGTGGGAGAGTTGACTTTCATCCTTGGACTTGAAATCAAGCAAACTCGCGATGGTATCGATGTGCACCAATCAAAGTATACACAAGAAATACTTCGAAAATTTAATATGAGTGATTCAAAAGAGGTAACCACTCCCATGGCGACAAACACAAGATTAGACAATGATGAGAGTGGTAAACCTGTTGATTTAACTCAATATCGAAGTATGATAGGTAGTTTGCTATACCTTACAGATAGTCGACCTGATATACTATTTGCTGTGGGTATGTGCGCTAGGTATCAAGTTTGTGCCAAGGAATCTCACCTAATCCCTGTTATGCGAATTTTGAGATATCTCAAAGGCACTATTGGAGTCGGTATATGGTACCCCCATACCGAATCTTTTGATTTAATTGGCTATACGGATTCCGACTACGTTGGATGTAAGTTGGACCATAAAAGTACAAGTGGGGGTTACCAATTCTTAGGCTCGTCCTTAGTAAGTTGGTCAAGTCAGAAGCAACATTGTGTTACTCTCTCCACGACCGAGGCAGAATATATCGCCATGGGAGAGAGTGTATCACAATTGTTGTGGATGATACATACTTTAGAGGACTATGGATTGAGTTACAAGGGTGTGCAAGTGTTATGTGATAACATAAGCTCAATTAACTTAACCAAGAATCCAGTCCATCATTCTAGGACCAAACATATTGAGGTGCATCACCACTTCATTAGAGATCATGTAGCTAGGGGAGATATTGTACTCTCACATGTAGAGTCCAAGTCAAACCTAGCTGACATCTTCACTAAACCACTCCCCGAAAATGAGTTTAGTTTCTAAGACGGGAGTTGGGAATGTGTCGTGCTTTATAGGGTTGATGTATTCAAAACCCTTCATGATTATTTCGAAATTGTTGGGAAACAATTGGGTAACTTTGGGAACATCTCACACAAACTATAAGGTTTACCAAAACATTTTTGCTTGCTAGAAATGGGGTGAGATGTTAGGATCAACTCAATTTCTCAAAATGTCAATGCATCCCTTGAGAAATTAAGTTGACGAGTTAATAATCACGGTGGTGACCAAGTATGGGGAAAACCATTGCACAACATATGTGTATATGGCTCCATGATCATACTTGGACATTCCAATCAAGGAAACTTGATTGGAACATTAAATTTGATACAAACTTAGTTGAGATTGCTTGAGTGATTGTTGATTGAGTTTGACTCCATTTAGATGGATCAAAGTGATTGTTGAACCTATAAGGACTTTTGATCCTTGTTCAGGGATCAATTTTAGTCATGAGATCATATCCAAGTTCGATAAACTTCATCAGATCTCGTTGGAAAGATTCAGAAATTCTGAAACTGAACATTTCAGTTCGTATCAGGGTGTATCAAGAACCCTGATCGGTCACCGGACCGATCAGGCATATGGCTGATCGGTCACCGAACCGATCAGGCATATGGCTGATCGGTCTTCGGACCGATCTGGCTCCTTCCATTGGTGATCGGTCCACAGACCGATCAGCGAGGCAAGCAGTGACCTTCCGGAATCTTGACCAAGTGTTCTGAACTAGCCTGGATCGGTCCCCAGACCGATCTGACACCTTGCTGGGATCGGTCAACAGACCGATCAGGAGGTTTCTTCGAAAATCATCCGACTCTACTGTCCCCTCCCTGATCGGTCAGCTGATCGATCAGGATCCTTCTTGATCGGTCACTAGACCGATCAGGACCAGGACAGTCCGATCAGGCTAGAGCCTGATCGGTCTGGGATCCATCAGATCGAACGGTGATCCGTTCAGGTGCATTAAAATCTGATTGGTGGACCGATCCACCAACCGATTAACTCCTCCCAAAACCCTTCACTCTCGAACCCTAGCGCCGAAACCTCCCATTTGCGCCACCTTTGCTTCATGCGAGAGCTCTCCAGTGCCTTCTTCTCCCTCCTTTCCGTGCATGCGAGTTGGTGTGAAGGTCTCTACGGGCGTCCCTGTTCTCTGCAAGTTTTCGATTCACTCGAAGTCTTCTGCGTCTCTGTCTTGCGCCGAGGCTTCTTCTGTGCAAGCTCTTTCCCCTCAAACCTTCAAGAATCTCTTCAATGGCACCTAAGTAAGTTTAGGGCTTCGATTTTATTGTAAATCAGTTCATAAAACTATGTTTTGAAGCTAACCATAGTTTGGTGTTGTTCGTGGTGTGGTGCCGTGATTTCTTGATTTGGCCGTGGCCCATCTGTGTCCCATCTTGATCGTGATCAATTCTATCTTCTGATTAAATTGTGTTCTTTTGTTCATTGTCATTCTCTGATTGGGTCTTATCGTTCATGGCTAATCTGGTTCATATAATTACTCTTTGGTGATCAACCTGTGTCCATCTTAATCAATTGATTCACATTATCTGTGTATGATCAATTCAACTCATTAGAAAGTCTTCCAAGGGCAGAGAGGCTGCAGAGGGCAGCTCCAAAGGGAAAGCCCCCTCCTCCTCTACCCCCTCCAAGAGGCCACAGCCCTCTTCGAGCTCTAGATTTCCAAACGTCGCCTGTGAGCAGTCTTTTCAATCAAGGACTTTCAAAATGCTACCCTGCCGATCCATAGATGTTCCTTTCCTAACTGAGTACTATCCATCGATCATGGAGATCGTTACTTTATACAATCTTGGGTTCCTCCTCTCCTTAGAGAGAACCATCAACTATGACCTAGTCTCGGAGTTTTACAATAACCTTCAGCAGGGTTCTCAAGGCGGTTTCGAGTTCACTACTCGAGTCGCCAAAAAGACTCTCGATTTTTCTTATGACATACTTGCCGATTTTCTGGGTGGTCGACGATCACCAAACATGTATTCGATCTATCCCGAGCTTCCTAATCCCCTACTAGCACCATTTGCAGATGTTACCCCTGATTCTGTCCATCAGTATTTCTTTGGTCATCCCCGCCCAGACGGTCTTGATGAGCTTGGCCCTGACTTTCCTACCTTTGCTGCACTCCATCTTTCTCCCACTAGCTACATATTATTCAAGATCATCACGAATTGTATTCTCCCAATCACCTCTAAACCTTTAGCTGAGATCCGACCCTATCACTGTCTGATGCTCTACGGCATGCACCGCCGTTTGGACTTCGATATCATGGAGAGCATCTTCCAGTCCATCTTATCTTATCGAGAGTCCAGCCGACGCACAGTCTACATGCCTTTTGGTCACGTCATCACCGACTGGCTCATGTCAGTAGGTGTTGATGTCACCAAGGGCCGGACGATGCCTATGGTACGACAGGATTGCAGACTTGGCCGGCGAGCATTCGCCAAGTCCGACATCATTGTTCGGGGGCCCGATCGGATGTTGGTTTGGAAAGATGGTAGGGTTCTTGGTGAGTTACCAAGGGGAGGTCCACAGGTTCAGGCGCCAGCTGCTGCTACTGATGATGATGACTATGACGAGCCGGATCCAGATCTGCGCTGGCAGATCTCAGAGCTGGATCAGATGCTACAGGAGTTTGTTCAGTTGAGGGAGACAGATCGCGAGGAGTCTCGGTCAGGTTTTCGCTCTCTTGATTGCCGACTGACCAGGATCGAGACTGAGGTCTCGGGGACTCGTACCCTCCAGCAGACATGGTATGATGAGTGGCGCAGCCACACATTTCCAGGAGGTGCAACTTCATCGAGTATTGCACCTGGGCCTCTTGCTCCTACTGATACCACAATGGATGATCTCGTGGACAATGACGTCCCTCCTGCTGATGGTTGAGCTTGGATGCTTCTTACCTTTCTCTGTGGTCTGTATGGATGATTTGTGTGACTTTTGGGCTGTATGCCCTGTGACTTGACTATGCTGGCCTTGTGCCACACGTATCTTGCTACTTGTCTGGATATTTGATGCTTTGACTTGTCTGACTTTGCCTCACATGCTTATCTACTCTTAGTATGTCTATTGTTGATGCCATGTTGTTTATATGACTGTGATGCATGTGTATTGCATCTTGTGTTTTATCTGGGTATTTTATGGATTTCCATGATTATGCTTCTTGTTAATGCTATGCTATATTATCTGCATCTTTGATCTATAGCTATGTTCATGCTTGTAATGCCATGTTTACTTGATACATATAAATGTTATGGCATGCTTTGTGAGTTGATACTTCGTGTTCATATGATGCATGTGATTGCTATATCTTGCGCTATCTGTTTCACATGTGTTCGTATGGTTATCCAACAACCTATCACATCTTTGTTGATTTGGGATATCCCTAGGGTTGAGGAGGAGTTTGTTTAAAACATAACAGCCCCTCTAGCCCCTTTTCGGTGTTCGACAAAGGGGGAGAGTGTGAATTGGTTAAGTTTAGAATGATCATGTTGTAGGGGGAGGATCTGGATTCCCCTATGATTCTAAAGTTGAGCTATTGATTGAGAATCCCTAAACATAAAATCGGATTGTCAAACAACAAAAAGGGGGAGATTGTTGATGCAGTCTGGCCCTGATTATTGTTTTGGTGTTGACACCGATTTTAGTTTAGGTGGATGATTATTGATTATGATTAAGTTGTTAGTGATATGAGAGAAGTGTCCTAAGGCAATCGCCTTATGATTGTAAATATTTATTTTAATAAATGATAATTCACTATTTGAGTATACATGTTAGTGTATTTGATTGGGATCTTAAACTCATCTACTGAATGTCCGCAATACAATTCACAGCATAAGAGAATTTGTGATGGGATCACAACTAGTGATTATCTCTACATGTGCAATTGTGAAGTATTGAAATTATCCCTAGTCGATGAATTGATAAAAACGGACACTATCAATTCTGTTGAGACTAGCATGGGTTATTCTCTAATCAGCTGATTCTCACTGGCTGGTGACATTGGGATGTCCGGAGATAAACATGGATGCTAGTTAAGGGAACTAGTTCATTGGAGTGACTAGCTGTAAGACTTCATATGGTTATCTATATAGATATGTTAATGAAGTTCTTACTGCAGCTTAAGTGCGATGTTCCTTTGACTTGCGGTGTTCAAGTCATCTTGGTCATGGAGACTTATACTTTAACATCTTAAGCAAGCATCTCCAAGGAGGTGTGGACCTAGGATGATTGGGTATGAGCCGAAGTGCCCGAAAATGATTGAACAGCCTACAAAGGATTCACCACTCCTTGCGAGGAGATGTATACCCAGGCCTATCATCGGATTGTTACTCAAAACCTCTGGCCAGAGTATATCATGTTTAGAGTGCGAGTCTCTTAAATACATGAGAGTAATTAGAAATCCAAAGGACGAGAAAGACACTACTTAGGCTAGGTGTGACGTAGTCAGTCTAGTGGGGACTGACACAAACAGACCATGTCCTGAACCAAGTGGGTATAAGGTGGTGAAGGGAATGGGGCACGATTCATTAGAGCTGCTGAAGGGTTTCAGAATTACTTCTAAGGTCAACCGTTGATCTTTCGATTAATTGGGGGTCATGATGTACTACTAGGTACCACTCATGATCGTTCTATAATTAGTTGATTATAGACGGCCAACATAAATCGAAAGCCTATTTAGTCACACGCACTACGAGTAATCCGAGGGATTTAAAACGAGTTGAAAATTAGATTTTCCAATCAAGAGAAATAAGTCGAATCTAAGTTAATCAGAGGCGCAACGGAAACTTAAAATGGCTAAGTATTTTGAAGGCTTATTGGGCGAATTAAATGAGTTTAATTCGCGATCGGTTCGGCTCAGTTTGGCCGGCCAAAGAGGGTGCCAAACCCCTTGGGATGGCCAGCCACAAGAAGGGGAAGAAACCAATTTAATTAGTTTAATTAATAAAATAAATCTAGTGCGATTTGTTTTATAAATTATGGATAAATAAATTTGTGTAAAGAAATTTATATAAATAAATTTATAGAAATTTATTCTTTTTATGGAAATTAAAATGATCCATGGAATGGTTTATTATAATTTTATAAAATCAATTGAGAATTGATTTTTCCATAATAAGAAAGTTTATAAATTTCTTATAAAATTTATTCCATAATAAAAGGAGAGATGAATTAGTTTTATTATAAAGTTAGTTATAATAAAACTTGGTTTAAACGGAATAATTCATAAGAGAATTTATAGGATAAATTTGTTATGAAAATTCCGTTAAGAGGAGACTTGGCAAGGGAGATGATACTATATAAAGGAACCAAAGGCAAGCCCTTAATTCCAATCGATAGTGTGATCAAGAGATTTATCTCTCTCCCTCTCTCTCTCTTATTCTCTTCCTCTCTTCCCCTTCTCCACCCTAGGGTCGGCGCCCCTTGAGCCAATTAGGGCCGGCACCCCTTCATCCACCTAGGGCCAGCGCACTTCTTTCCTTAGGGTGGGTTGCCGTGAGACATCAAGGAGAAGGAGAAGCCAACCAAGAAAAAGAAGAAGCGGATCACCTCTCCTTCTTTCCCGGAATTTGGATTCCGATTCTTGGTGGTTAGTTTCCTATCTTTTCTCTTGTTCTTCTAGTTGTGTCTTCGGAGAATCTAGTAGTTCTCGTCGGCACAAAACTCGTGGCTTTGCGAAATCATCCCGAAGAGAACTCGGCGTGGACGCGAATAGAGGCGGAGCTTCCAAGGGACGCTACGGTTGGATCTCGTCCCTTACTTCGAGTTACGAGAGGTACTTAGTAAATTAGTTTACTTTTTCCGCAAAGTTTTAATTTATGATTATGTCAACACATCATAAGGTTGCATGCTAGATACGTGATTAAAATAATTTAGGAAATTATTTTATGCTAATTCTTCCGCTGCACGTAAAAATTTAAAATTTTACAAACCCGTATCCTTGTCGACATGCACCCGGTCCCAACATAAGTCCTGATCGGGGATCAGGCATGGTATGGAAAATCCTAGCCTGGAGGGTTAGGTGTTGAAAATCCTAGTCTGGAGGGCTAGGTGTTGGAAAATCCTAACCTGGAGGGTTAGGTGTGAAAAATCCTAGCTTGGAGAGCTAGGTATTGGAAAGTCCTAATTCGGAAGGGTTGGGTGAAAAGTCCTAGCTTGGAGGGCTAGGTGAAAAGTCCTAACATGGAGGGTTAGGTGCAAATTCCCATCCTGGAGAATTAGGTGAGAAAGTCCTGGCTTGGAGGGTCAGGTGCCTAGCTTGGAGGGCTAGGTTGGATGATGTTGTAACTCGGAAGGGTTGGGTGAAAAGTCCTAGCTTGGAGGGCTAGGTGAAAAGTCCTAACTTGGAGGGTTAGGTGCAAATTCCCAACATGAAGAGTTAGATGGAAAAATCCTTAGCTTGGAGGGCTAAGATTGATGAATTCCTAGCTTGGAGGGCTAGGTTTGAGTCCCTAGATCGGTCTGGTGACCGATCAGGGACATTGGCACGTTGCTCCTTCATTGATCAGTCTGGTGACCGATTCAGCGATGTCTGATCAGACTGGTGACCGATCAGGGAGCACACAGTGAGGTTGGGAACCTACTGTGTGGCTCCTGATTAGACCGGTGACCGATCAGGGAGCAGGCTGCTTCCTCACTGCCTTGCTCCTGATCGGTCTGGTGACAAATCAGGGAGCGGACGGTGAGTGAGTTCCCTTGCTGATCAAGTCCTGGATCGGTCTGGTGACCGATTAGGGACTTTGGATCTGATTAAAAAATCACTGTTCATCTGTACTGATCGGTCTGGGTGACCGATCAGGCTTCACTCTGATCGGTCTGGTGACCGATCAGGATTCACGCTGATCGGTCGGGTGACCGATCAAGAGTGTATAGCTGCGAGAGCTGGGAATCCCAGCAAAGCAGTGGATCGGTCTGGTGACCGACCCACACCCCCTGGATCGGTATGGTGACCGATCACTTTAATTTAAATTGCGCTGTCAGACGCTCTGATCGCGTTTGAACGTATCCGATTTGCTGCCACTTACATCTGATATTTGATTTACTGTGTGATACGCTGCTCTAACACTCTGATTAAGCTGCAGGTGACAGGGGAGGATTCAATCACTCAAGGAGAGGTCAAAGGAGGCTTTCCTTGGAGCAGGTTTGTCCGATTCTCCATTTCAGATTGCAACGGCCGAGCTGCAGACTGGAGCCGAGACTGGGGCTTGGCTGAGGGGATCTCAGGAAGACGAGAGAGGGCTCAGTGGTTGTTGGCATTGGCAGTGTGGTAGCTGGAGGCTACAGAGGATGTTGTCACCTGGTGCTGTGTGGAGAATCAAAAGCGCGGAAGCTGGCTTCAGGGAAGTAGAGTTCGGATACTATCTTCTTGCTGCGCTTTGAGTTCTCCACAACAAGCTTGCTGCGTTTTTGAAGTTTCATCATCTTGTGCAAGCTACTGATTTCGAGAAGCAATCATCCATTACTTGAGTGCTTGAAGGAGCTCAGGGAAGACACGAAGAAGACACGAAGAAGAGTTCTTGCGTGAGATCGCCACTGGGTGGAGCTCAGGGAAGCTTGCTGTGTTCTTGTCCTTGCTGAGTGCTTGAGTAAGATCCTTCTTGTTGTTTCATTGAGCATAAACATTTATCTGTGATTGAAACGTTGTGGAGAGGTTTCTCCACCGAGAAGGAGGTTGCTTTATATCCGGTGCTAACCGGGGCTTGATCTGCCGACGATCAAGGGATCGCCCACCTTAAGGGCACGCCAAGGAGTAGGGGCAAGTTATCCCCGAACCTTGTAAACCCTCCTTGTTAGCGATCTTGCTAATTGTGGTTGTTTGTTTTTGGTTTCTGTTTTGGTTTTCTGCACTGCTTTATTGCTTTGTTTCTTCCGCTGTGCTACTGATAAAATTGAGTGCAGAAATCTTGATAAGTGCCAAAGATAAAAGAGATTGGCTATATTCACCCCCCCCCTCTCTAGTCATCCGTTTCCAACAAGTGGTATCAGAGCTTGGGGCTCTGTTTACGGCATAACATCCAAGAGTTATCAACAAGATGGCTGAGAGAAGGCTTCTCTACGACCCGACCTCCATTCTTTGACAGCGCCGACTTTCAATATTGGAGATCAAAGATGGAATACTATTTGAAGATGGATATCCATACTTGGTTCGCAGTGAAGGAGGGATTCACCCCTCCTAAGGATGATGAAGGCAATGAACTCGAGTCTTCACGGTGGACTGCTGAACAAACTCGGAAGAGTGAAGCCGACGCGAAGACTATCATAGTCACGGAGGTTTAGTCGAATCTCGACTTTTCTTGTTACTTGGGTAGCAATGATGCATTGCTAGATGCCGCTCATTGCTTATGTGTCTAAAGTGTTCAGGCGCATTGTCAACGTCACGAGAACCTATTGGATCACACACAAAGGATATAATGCTTCGGAAAATCTGAATGGGAGCCCGAGTTGGGAACTCAGGAAGTCCGAGCCCGAGTTGGGAACTCGGGAGTCCGAGCCCGAGTAGGGAACTCGGGAGTCCGAGCCCCAGTTGGGAACTCAGGAAGTCCGAGCCCGAGTTGGGAACTCGGGAAGGCTGATCTGGAGATCTACTTGGCAGACTGGGTCGGCACTCGACAGACTGGGTCGCCACTCGGCAGACTGGGTCAGAGCTCGGTAGACTGGGTCGGGAGCTCGGCACTCGATAGACTTGGTCGGGAGACCGGTCGGAAGCACCAGAGGCCCGGTCAGGATTAAAGGGAAATTCATTAAAGTGTTTAATGAAGAGAAAAGAAAAAATTCCTTTCTTGTATGGGAAATGATAAAGAGTCACATGAAAAGATGTGCTCTTTATTGGGAAGCCAAAGAGACACAAACCTCTTCATATTCATGGGATGAGTATAAAAGAGGGCTTTGTGACTTTGGATGAGGTCTTCTTCTTCCACTCCTTCTTCCCTTTCTTCTTCCCTCCCTCATCTTCCTCTTTTGGCCGAAACCCTACTGTAGGGTTCTTGGTGTTCTGCGAGCTACCTCAAGTTGCTAGCACAACTAAGGTAGTTCTCCCAAAGTTGAGAGATTGTGTCCGTGTGGATACGAATAGAGGCATGGACACTTGAACGTGCAAGAGATCCGGCACACCTTGGACGAGCGGGATAAGCAAAGGTCACGCTCCAAAGATATACACTGTAGATAGATCTATTAGATAGATGAACATTATACGAGTTTTTTTTCGCATAGATCGCTCATGGGTTCTTGTTTTCGCTACGTTTTTATGATTTTGTGCCGGGAGAACCCAACAATTATATCGGGATTAAGAGTATGCACTCCATAATATATGAGGTCTGATTTAATTATATAGTTTGTATAAATTAAATCACCTCTATATCGGTCCTGCTCAATACACATAAAGTGTACTAATGTAATTTTATGGTTAAGATAAACCAATACCAAATTACACTACAACAATGCCAATAGATTGTCCAAAACCATCTAGGTTGTGAGCCTCTACTTATATTCTACAAGGGACTGATAACATGATCTTCTGTGTGACACCACACAACATGTTATCTACAATATAAAGTATTAGACAACATGCACATAAATAACCAATATAGATATGCAAACAATGATTATGTGATTCTCTTTCCAAAATGTAGATGTCTATATAAAAGTTAGGCTTTTAGTATACATCCTAACAATCTCACCCTTATACTAAAAGACTGTTACCATCACAATGTCATACATCTGACTCCCATATCCTCCACATGCCTATCAAAAGCTCTCACATGAAGGGCCTTAGTGAAAGGATCCGGTAGGCTCTCCTCTAATGCAATCTTGGCGACAATAACTTCTCCTTGCTTTATGATCTCTCGTATCAGGTGCTATTTGCGTTTTATGTGTTTACTCGCCTTATGGGCTCGTGGTTTCTTCGAGTTTGCAACTGCACCACTGTTATCACAATAAATTGTGATAGCTCTGGGCAAACCAGGAATCACATCCAAGTCCATCAAGAAGTTCCTGAGTCATACAGCTTCCTTGGCTGCCACAGAGGCTGCCACATACTCAGCTTCCATGGTGGAGTCCGCCACGCATTTCTGCTTGACACTCCTCCATACTATGACTCCACCTCCTAATGTAAACACATACCCAGAGGTAGACTTATTTTTATCCCTATCTGATTGGAAGTCAGCATCTGTATAACCTACAGGGAGTAATTGATCTGCCTAGTAAACTAGCATATAATCCCTAGTGCTTTTCAGGTACCTCAATATATGCTTTACCACAGTCCAATGTCCCTGTCCTGGATTACTCTGATATCTACTAACTATGGGATCGGATTGAATCGATAGGGGGGTGAATATCGATCGTAAAACTTTTTCTGACTAGTAGAGCAATTACGTAGGGAAAACAGTAAAATCAATCGCTAACACAATTTCTTTTTACTTGGTTCGGAGTCACGGTCGGCTCCTACTCTAAGGCCCACAGTCCTTGACAATTTACGATGGGCAATTCTATATTCGAAAAGAGTTTACAAGTTGGAGTACAAATATAGAACTGAAAATGAAATTACAACACTTAAAGAATTAAACTTTTATCGACGACCGGAGAGGTTGGAAGTTCGGAGCAGCAGGTTGTCGTCGACGCTTGAATTGCGAGTTCGGAGCTTGTCGGAGTGTAGCTCTAGAACGAAAGTGTTGAGAGCGAGATTTGTAAGTTGTGCTGAAGCCTTGGGGGTGAACCCCTATTTATACTGGTCAGTGGGGCGCCTGTGTTGAAGGGGCGCCTGACACATGACCTATCCTGCAAGAACTCCAATCCGCAGACTCGGCCAGCGCTTATCCCTTCAACTGGGGCGCCTGTGTTATCACAGACGCCTAGCATGACTTGGTCCAGAGGCTTGCGTGGCAGTTTGCTTCGAATGCTCTGTTTAACCCTTCGTTGGGCGCCTATCGCAATACAGGCTCCGAGCCCAACTAGGGCACCTCACTCCATTGAGGCGCCTGAGTGCAGAAAACACCTTCCATTCATTCCTGCAACCAGGGTTAGTTCCAAAGACATAGAAAGCATACAAATGATAAGATTAGAATATTATTTACAGCCTGATCTATCTTGGTTATGATTTTGGGTCTCCCAAATGGAACCCCAGGTCGAACCGACGCCTAATGTTCCCTCCTACGGGGAACGTGTCCTCACCTTCTCTTGTCGGGAGAATTTACCTTTTTGCCATCCGGCTCCTCAAGTTGGACTTTTGCCCAGCTTCACTCACCAAGTCTTCGGTGCCCAGTCCTCGACCAGGTTTTAGTGCCTAACATTACTCACCAGATCTTCGGTGCCCAGTCCTCAACCAGGTCTTCGTGCCTAATCCGCGATCAGGTCTTCGGTGCCCAGTCCTCGACTAGGTCTTTGTGCCCAATCTGCGATCAGGTCTTCATGCCCAACCTTACGTCAGGACTTAGTTGCCCAGCCCGCGGCCAGGACTTAGTGCCCAATTCATAGAACCAGGACTTAGTGCCTAGTGTACCTAGGACTTTCCTACACACTTAATAAGATTGTTAGATCACAACCAATTCTTAACTTCTGAACCCTTTGCCATTATCAAAATATAGGTTCGCTTTGGTGCTTCCGGCACCAACACTAACCATGCCCATGGTAAAGCAGATATCCGGTCTCATACATAGCATTGCATGCATGAGGCTTCCTACAGCTGAAGCATAAGGAACCACCTTTGTCTCCTCTATCTCCATTGATGTTTAAGGACACATCTCCTTAGATAGAGGAACTCCATGTCGAAAAGGTAGAAAACCTTTCTTGGACTTTTCCATGCTAATACGAGCTAGGACAGTGTCTTTGTATGAAGCTTGAGTTAAGCACAACATCCTTTTCTTGCAATCCCTTATAACCTTGATCCCAAGGATGTGCTCTGCTTCTCCCAAGTCCTTCATATCAAACTGCTTGGATAACCATACCCTTACGTCTAATAACACTTTGACATTGTTGCCAATGAGCAAAATGTCATCTATGTATAGTACAAGAAATACAACTACATTTCCGTCACATCTCTTGTATACACAAGACTCATCCAGACTTTGAATAAATCCATACGACTGGATTACCTCATCAAAGCAGATATTCCAATATCGTGAAGCTTTCTTCAATCCATAAATGGACCGGTTAAGCTTACACACAAGATGCTCTTTGCCCTTCGTAATGAATCCCTCTGGTTGCTTCATATAGATGCTTTCCTCAAGACTTCCGTTAAGGAAAGCTGTCTTGGCATCCATCTACCAAATCTCACAATCCTTATGAGCAGCTATAGATAAGAGAATCTGATCGACTTAAGCGTGGCTACCGGTAAAAAGGTTTCCTCATAATCGATACCCTCTTTCTGAGTATACCCTTTCACAACAAGCCTAGCTTTGAAGGTCTCTACCTTCCCGTCTGATCCTCTCTTTCTCATATAGATCCACTTGCATCCAATGACTTTTACTCCATTGGGTGGTTCTACTAGCTCCTAGACTTGATTAGAATCCATAGATTTTATCTCAGAATTCATGACCCTTTGCCAAGATACCGCATTTTTATCTTGGAGTGCCTCGTCATATATCCAGGGATCAGGTTCATGTTCACCAAGGACCAAGTCCGAAGACTCTCCCAAGAATATGAATCTCTCAGGTTGTCTAACAACCCTCCCACTGCGACAAGGTACCACTGATAAGCCCACAACTAGTGTCACAATGAGCCTCAAATTGAATTTATAAATTGAAAACCTTTAGCTCACAAAGCCAAGTGTAGTATAGGGGCCTCAAGTCGTATTTTTCTAAGGACTAGCTAAGAATGCTTCACTCAAACTAGAATTCATCATTTTCTATTTTGGGTTTTCAAATGAGATGGGTATTTCTGCGATAATGAATGAAATTACAGTTGGAAACAGAATGAACTCAGCTGAAACAGAAAACTAACACGAAATTGTGGAAACTCAAATGCTTTGCTTGTAATTTAATTCTTGTACATTCTACGAATCTGATTCTTAAAAAGAAACTGACTAAAAATTCAGAAACACAAGTGCAGAAACTCTAATTATAGGATCTAAATTGCAAAAATGCAGCTAACAGAATTTAAATTGCAGAAATAATGAACAATGAGACAGAATTTACCCTGCAGAAATCTAGCATCTAAAACAAGTGAAAACATAACTACACTTATCCCTATTTGAAAACTGAGCAATACAATTCGAAACTATGAGATTGAAAAACAAGAACTCATATTGAATGCAGAAAATCTGTAACTAAACTGCAGAATTGTGAAGACTATAACAAAGCATACTAAAGAAACATGACTGAGATGTAAGTGGATACAAACTGAAACAACTAAAGGGAATGAATGTTCAAAAATAAAATTTGCAAAAATCTAAACATCAGATCAGTCCCTTCATCAACATCTTCTTCTTGCCGTCACACAAGAGCCAAACTAGAAACCCTCTAGCTCGAAAATCAACAAAGATTTGATTCCCGTGATCAGTTCAGCATTAGCTTGATGTGTTAGCTGAAATCCTCCATCGATCTCTTTCTTCTTGATAAGCTGGACAGCGGTTCTGGCTCAAAAACCCTCAAAAGCTTTCGAAGAACCCCTCCGAATGCCTTGACAGCTCCGGTCGATGAAGAGCAGCGATCAAAAAGGAAGTGATCGGTAGAAGCATAACTCTTAGGCGAAACCCTCACTTGAGCCTTTCAGTGACGAAATTGGTTAGCAAACTTCACAAGAAATCTATCTCTATGATTCAAGATCTTGAAATGAAGCTTCGATCTGAGGTTGGCCGCACGAGATCGGAGAAGAACGCAGAGAAATTTCTAAGAATAGTGAAGAAATCACCACCCGAGAACAGGTGAGGAGTTTCTGTTTTAACTAATTCCAGTTAGAAATGAACAACTGTGATCATCCTCGCTCAATCCAACGGTCAGATCATCTCGGATTAAAACCAAACTTTCTAGATCTCCATCAACGGTCAGGAACTTCTTCTCCTTAGCTTGGATTGATCAGATCTTGAGCTCGGATTGGTCAGAAGATGATAGATGGCTCATATCTCCCCATGTCTTGATTGGACGACCCACATTTCTCCATCGCTTGATCCTCTTGATTAAAGCCAAGTCTGAAATCAAATTCGATCCAATCTGATCTAGGTCCGTGATGATTCGAAGCCTACAACATTATATTCAAATTTTAATGCCAAAACATCTCAAATATAAAAAAATTTGCATCCAAAGCTAAAATAGAAATAACTCATAGAACCTAGTGTAAATGCAAGATTAAGCATATAAAAGGGATCAAAACATAGATTTAAGAGCCTAAATTGATTATCAAGATTGTAATTATCAACTCCCCCACACTTGCTCTTGGGCATCTCGCACAAACCAACTAGTAAACTAATGATGTACCCCCCTAGATTATTCTCAATCATAGTTAGAAGCAATTGGAAGGGAATTACCTAGTGTTGTCAAATCTCAAAAATCTAAACTCAATGGACTAGAGTCTTGTCCTTAGTCAACAACAAAGCATATTTCATCCTTCATGACTAATTGAGATGAATTAAACACACAAATCCTCTCAAGGAAACTTTTGGTGGCTCTCTTCCTAAGTTCTAATTTTGATGAAAATGGAGCTCACTCAAACACATCATGTTTCTTGCACTACCATAAACTTGCTTATGCTCTACTCTCCACCATCATTCTTGAGTTGAATTCACACCTAAAAAAGGCTTATTTGAACATGTTAAGTAAATATGGAATGATAAGAATGGAATAGAAGTGTAGTAGATGAAAAATTTAAGAAGGTGGAAAACTTGGATACTAAAGAATGTAACTAAATGAACTTTGCCCCTCTCTTTTTGTATTATCCTGCATAAATCAGAGTTAAGGTTGGCACAGAACAGTAAACCCTTGGCACACTGAATTCAGTGATTTCTCTCATCTAGATCCTCAAATCAATTCTCTTCACATCAGCACTCTTTACACCCTATTTGGTACACAATTCTGCCTTTTAGTCACTGTTTTCAGCAGATTACAGCAGCCTATTTTGATAATTTCTGAATAGTAATCTGCCATCAGCATTTGAATCATGATGATTAATGGTTGTCCACAGAACTCTCTTGAAAAATTCTCAGCATCAAACATCACCACAACACTGAAACATTAATTAATAAGCAGTCAATCAAGTATTCCACTTAGAGTTCATGCTACATCTTTTCCTACCTCAACTTGGCACATAATAGCTCATATTGGCACATTGCAGCAATACAGTTTTTTTCTTTCTCTTTTTAAAATAGCTTTCTGAAATTTCAGTAGCTCATAATAGATTATATTCACTTTTTGAAGTTCACACTTACACACAACACTACATGAAACCATACAAATTAGTTCTGCACACCAAAAATTCAACCTTACATTGACTTCTTGACAAATATTGATCTACTGAGAATTCAATTCAGTATTGCCTTCACTACCACTTATACCAATGCATCACTCTAAAATGTCCCTAACCTACTTCAAAGCATTACCTCCAATTAAGTTTCGATTTAACATAGCAACAACTTAGCAATTTCTGAACATTGGATCTGTTTCCAGCCAAGGTTCTTCAGCAGCTCCTCTAAATTAGCTCTATGTTCAGCAATCAATTTCCTGAAATCAGTCTACCAACTTCAGCTACCATCAGTTTCAAGTTTCAAGATCAAGCTTGTTAACTAAATCTGAATTCTAGAATTCTGAAAACTCTGTACCAAGCAAAAAGTTTCATCAACAACTAAAACAAGCCAGTAAAAACTGTTAAAGTTTAAGCAATCCACTTTTGCTCCCCAAACTTGGCACAATTAACAACTAAAACTTACTCTTTAATCAGTATTCATGGCTAGAAATTTTAGCCAAACAGAATTTCTGTATCTTACAGTGCAACACAATTTCCAATGAAAGCTTGAATTTTAGCACAATATACTTGCTTTAAAAATAACAAATGCCCTCCAAACATTTTAACACAACTTCTATATGAGTCTTACACTATAACAAGCCCTTTTCATTCCTTTAAATCCATCAAAACAGATTGCCAAATTAGAATTCGGAATTTCACAGTAACAACTAAAAATAAGCTTTAAAATGCATCATTTCTTACCAATACACTAGCCACCTCCCCCACACTTAGATTTTTGACCGTCTCGAGCAAACTAACATCAAGAAACAATCAAAGCACCTATGTCCATGGAAAATATTGTTATGAACAGAAAATAGGGGAAGGAAAAATAGAATATAGAGTGGATCAACAAGGAATATTGCAAAAATGATATGAAAAAGTAAACAAGGTGATTCACCTCTATAAATGTGGTCCTATCATAGAAATATAGTTTTGAAAAAACTTAAGCAAGTTCTAGAGTACAATCACATGTGTGTATCTCAAAAATAAAGCCAAATCCTCACTAGGTAAAAAGAATTCATCTCAAATCATCAATCTAGAGTCCATAACTAAGTAGTAACTCAAGTATCGAAGAATTTTCATCCATGAGCTCAAATCCTAAGTTTTAACAACCAAATTTAATTCACTTTCAAAGGATTCTAAAATGATATAAAGAAAATCTAGAGGGATACATTTATTCCAAATCATGCAAGAAACAAAATGCCAAAAAGGATAGAATGATATCTACAATGAATCTTTTATTCACTCTACACTACCTAAGCATTTATTAACAAAAACTCACTGTAAAAGAAAAAAATTTACTGCTAGAAAACATAAAGATGATATATACAATGAAATAAAAGTGTAAGAAGGATCAAACTCCACTTTAAGTTGGATAGATAGCATCTTTAATATCCAATCCATCCACATCTAACTGTTGATACAGTCTGGCCCGATTGTTGTTTTGGTGTTGACAACGATTTAAGTTTGGTTGAGCGAATTTGGGTTAAGTCCTGGTCGGGGACTGGGCATGAAACCCCGGTGAGTGAAGCTGGGTCCTGGTGAGTGAAGCCAGGTGTTGAAAATCCCGGTGAGTGAAGCCGGGTCCTGGTGAGTGAAGTCAGGTGATAGAAATCCCGGTGAGTGAAGTCGGGTCCTGGTGAGTGAAGCCAGGTGATGGAAATCCTGGTGAGTGAAGCCGGGTCCTGGTGAGTGAAGCCAGGTGATAGAAATCCTAGTGAGTGAAGCTAGGTTGAAATCTCGGTGAGTGAAGCCGGGTCCTGGTGAGTGAAGCCAGGTGATTGAAATCCCGGTGAGTGAAGCCGGGTCCTGGTGAGTGAAGTCAGGTTAGATGAAATCCTGGTGAGTGAAGCCAGGTCCTAGCTTGGAGGGCTAGGTGTGGAAAAGTCCTAACTTGGAAGGTTGGGTGAAAAGTCCTAGCTTGGAGGGTTAGGTGAAAAGTCCCAACTTGGAGGGTTAGGTGAAAAGTCCTAGTTTGGAGGGCTAGGTTGGATGAAATCCTGACTTGGAGGGTCAGGTCCTAGCTTGGAGGGCTAGGTTGGGTGAAACCCTAGCTTGTTGAGCTAGGTTGGAGCCCCTGGATCGGTCTGGTGACCGATTAGGGAAGTTGGCACAGTGCTCCTTCGTGGATCGGTCTGGAGACCGATCCAGCAATGACTGATCGGTCTGATGACCGATCAGGGAGTATGTGTTTCACTCACTGAACGGTTCCTCATCGGTCTGGTGACCGATCAGGGAGCTCACAAGTGGGTTGAGTTCCCCTGCTGCTCTGCTCCTGATCGGTCCGGTGACAGATCAGGGAGCATCTAGTGGGTTTTGGGAACCTTACTGCTCGACTCCTGATCGGTCTGTGGACCGATCAGGGATACTGTTCAGATCGGTCTAGAGAACGATCAAGTGTCGCAAGGTTCTCACTATAACCGATCAGGATGACTCCTGATCAGTCAGGAAGCAGCCTGATTGGTCTGGTGACCGATCAGGCTGGAGCCTGATTGGTCTGGGGACCGATCTGGAGTGTGCAGCAGACTGCTGGATAGGTCTGGGGACTAATCAGGAGTGTGCAGAAGACTGCTGGATATGTCTGGTGATCGATCAGGGTCCTTCCTAATCGGTCTGGTGACCGATCAGGAGCAGAACTTTAATTCAAATACACTGTCAGAAGCTCTGATCGCGACTGTTTTCTCTGCCGATTCTCTGATACATTGCTGATTATGTTTGATATGAGTTGCTAAGCTTCTATTGGAGTGTGCAGGCTTTACATGGATGATTCAAACATTGGAGGAGAGTCAATGGGAGGCTTTCCTTGGAGCAGGTTTGGCTGTTTCCTTGTTTCAGGTCTCAATGACTTCTGGAGAGCAGCTGGCAACTGACGGAGGCTCACCTGGAGAGGGTCTTCAATGGACTGAGTGCTCAGGGAGTCAGGGGGTCAGGCTGTGGCTTCAGTAGACGCTGATGGAGAGCCTGGTGATGGGAGAAGAGGCTTAAGATGAGGCTAGAAGCAGAGGAGCGACAACAAGGAAGATAGAAAAATGAGTGAAGTTTTTGCTGTGGTGTTGTGCTCTCTGTTGCTTTGTGCTTGAGCGATCTTGTTGCATTCCTGTGAGATCTTTGTGAGTGTTCCTTCTTGTGTGATCTCTTGTACTCAAGTTCAATCATCTGTGAGATATGTGGAGGGTTTCTCCACCGAGAAAGAGGCTCTATCTTATCCGGTGTTCACCGGGGCTTGATCTGCCGACGATCAAGGGATCGCCCACCTTACGGGCACGCCAAGGAGTAGGAGCAAGTTATCCCCGAACCTTGTATATCGAGATTGTTAGTAATATGAGAGATGTATCCTAAGGCAATCGCCTTATGATTGTAATCATTTACATTAATAAATGAATATTCACTATTTGAATATACATGTATGTGTATTTGTTTGAGTTCTTAAACTTATTTACTGAATGCCCGCAATATAATTCACAGCATGAGAGAATTTGTGATGAATTCACAACTAGTGATTATCTCTACATGTACAAATGTGAAGAATTGAAATTGTCCCTAGTCGATGAATTGATAGATACGGACACTATCAATTCTGTTGAGACTAGCATGGGTTATACTCTAATCAGCTGATTCTCACTGGCTGGTGACATTGGGATGTCCGGAGATAAACATGAATGCTAGTTAAGGGAACTAGTTCATTGGAGTGACTAGCTGTAAAACTTCATATGGTAATCTACATATAGATATGTCAATGAAGTTCTTACTGCAGCTTAAGTGCGATGTTCCTTTGACTTGCGGTGTTCAAGTCATCTTGGTCATAAAGACTTATACTTTGACATCTTAAGCAAGCATCTCCAAGGAGGTGTGGACCCAGGATGATTGGGTATAAGCCGAAGTGCCCGAAGATGTTTGAACAGCCTACAAAGGATTCACCACTCCTTGCGAGGAGATGTATACCCAAGGCCTATCGTCGGATTGTTACTCGAAGCCTCTGGCCAGAGTATCACATGTTCCGAGTATGAATCTCTCAGAAACATGAGAGTAACTAGAATCCGTTGGACGAGAAAGATATTACTTGGGCTAGGTGTGACGTAGTCAGCCTAGTGGGGACTGACACACATAGACCGTGTCCTGATCCAAGTGGGTATAAGATGGTGAAGGGAATGAGGCACGACTCATTATAGCTGCTGAAGGGTTTCAGAATTATTTCTGAGGTCAACCGTTGATCTTTCGATTAATTGGGGGTCATGATGTACTACTAGGTGCCACTCATGATCGTTTTATAATTGGTTGATTATAGACGGCCAACATAAATAGAAAGCCTATTTAGTCACACACACTACGAGTAATCCGAGGGATTTAAAACGAGTTGAAAATTAGATTTTCCGATCAAGAGAGATAAGTCGAATCTGAATTTATCAGAGACGCATCGGAAGCTTAAAATGGCTAAGTCTTTTGAAGGCTTATTGGACGAATTAAATGAGTTTAATTCGTAAGGTAACGACTTGAATTTGGCCGGCCAAAGAGGGTTCCCACCCTCTTTGGTTTGGTCGGCCACAATAAAAGGGAAACCAAATTGTTTGGTTTAAATTATAAAATAAATCGAGCGTGATTTGTTTTATAAAATTATGGATAAAGAAATTTATATAAAAAATTTATAGAAATTTATTCTTTTTATGAAAATTAAAATGAACCATGAATTGATTTATTTTATAAAATCAATTATAAATTGATTTTTCCATGATAAGAAAAATTTATATAACAAATTTCTTGTAAAATTGTATTCCATAATAAAAAGGGGAGACTTGGTTGTTTTTATTATAAATTAAGTTATAATAAAACTTGGCATAACGGAATAATTCATAGAAAAATTTATAAGATAAATTTCTTATGAAAAATTTAATCCGTTAAAAGGAGACTTGGCGATAAAGAGGCTACTATATAAAGGTGCAAAGGCAATGCTTGGAAATCAATTCAAGAGATCAAGGATTCTTGCCTAGCCTCTCTTCCTCTCCTTCTCTCCCTCTCCCTCCTCTAGTAGGCGCCGGCCCTAGAGGGCTCCCCTAGGGTTGCCGTGAGCCACCTCCACCAAGAAGGTGCCGAAGAAGAAGAAGAAGCGGGTCGCGACTCCTTCCTTCCTCTCGGAATCTTGATTCCGTTTTTCGTTTGGTGGTTATTTTTCCATCTCTCTCTCTTGATATTCTAGTCGTGCATTTGGAGAATCTAGTAGTTCTTGTCGGCACGAAACTCGTGGCTTTACGAAGTCATCCCGAAGAGAACTCGGCGTGGACGCGAATAGAGGTGGAGCTTCCAAGGGATGCTACGGTTGGATCTCGTCCCTTACTACGAGTTACGCGAGGTATTAAGTAAATTAGTTTACTTTATGCAAAATTTTAAATGTATGATCATGTCTCCACAACATAAGGTTGCATGCTTGATACGTGGTTAAAATAATTTGAGAAATTATTTGTGCTAAATCTTCCGCTGCACGTAATTAAATTTGAAAATTACGAACCCGTATCCATGTCAACATGAACTTGGTCCCAATAGTGGTATCAGAGCCAGGTTAGGGTTCGACATAATCATATAATTGTTTTACAGAAAACTTTGTCATGATCTAAATTTTGGAAAAATTTTCCAATTATGGAATCTTTCCAATTATAATAAATTTTAGATTTAGGAATTTCAAAGTTTAGAAATCCTCATGAAATTTCGCAAACGTTTGAAATATCCTAGTTTCTAAAATTTTATGATAATTGTGAAAACTTCCCATTTTTGGAAACTTTTCAATTTTGGAAATTTTTTAATTTTGGAAATATGTAATTTTTCTTTGTACCAGAAACTTATAATTATTCTGAAAACCTATTATCAAATCTCGCAATTTTGGGCACTTTCTTTCTAGAAAGTCTAGACAAATTTATGGATTATTAATTGACAATTAAATTCGAATTGGTTTTAAATTATTAACAAAATTCTTTATTTTGGATTGAGCCTCGGGGAGCCATCTAATTTAAAGTTAGTTGTTGTAATTTAATTTCCTATTTTGAATAAAATTGTCATGTTTAATTTGGTTACGTCTCGGGGAGCGGACCAAATTAGATTTACAACAAATTCCTTTTTTTTGGGTATCTGAGCCTCGGGGAGCCACCCAAAGAAAATAATTTGTTAAAATTAATAAATTCATAAATAAAATATGTAATCAAATCTTGGAAATTTTGAGGTGATTCTCAAACGATAATTTCCTTATTTGATTTAAGAGGTGATGCTCTTACATATTGTTATCTCCAAAATTAATTAGGAAAATAGTTTCCTATAGAGTTTTCTTAAAAGAGATTTTCATGAAAATAATATGTGGTTGAATTAAGGGAATCTGTCTCTTAATTTAATAAGGTTTGATTTAGAGAAATCAAAGTCTTAAACATATTATTTTCGAAATTGATTATGACAATTTAGGAAATTATTTCCCAAAACAATTCCTTGAATAAAGTATGAAATTAGAATTAGGAAATCCGGTTCCTAATTCAATTAATGAGACTTGATAAATTGAGTCACATACATACTTTATTAAGGAAATCGTTAGTACATGACATAATTATATGTCATGAATGTGCTTAGAAAAGAAAGGATGAGACCCAAAACCCCTTACAAAATATTAAGGCCAACACCTTCCATTAATATGGTTAGAACTGGAGTTTTGTTTCTCATTTGGGTTGATGGACACATCCATGCCCGGCTTGAACCTCAACATGTTCAAACCATGAAATTAGTTTATGATTAATATAGTTGGAGTCAGAGATCAATCCTTAGTTTTGGTTGTTGGACACATCCAAGCCTGACTAAACGGTTGAATGAGCTCCAACCATATTAAAACTATTTCTTGATTAATTGGTCAGCCTTAAGCTTGGAGCATCGATTTGTTGTGCCACAGCCAAGGTCGATGTAAAGAGAGGTGCAGTTGGGTGCTATGTATATTATTGCATACTTGTTAATGAGTTAACAACCCAATGATTTATGCAAACATTCAATTAGTTGATAGCATAAAGTGATAGTTACATATATGTGATATGTAATCAGTATAATTACCTACCTTCATAGCTAAGAATAACTTGATGGCCACAGCCATGGTTGTTCTTATCTATGGTTGGATATTAACCTATTTGGAGATGTTCCTATGATCTCCCGAATTGATAAAAAGGGTTATTCAATTCGATAAATAAATAGGATTTAATTAATGTATGTTGATGCATTCTTTATCATTCTTCTCACATAAGCTCAATTTGTATTTCTAGGATAATCACTCGATCATGTCTTCTCTAAATTTGCGTTCCATTTTGGACACCAATAAACTGACTGGGCCAAACTTCATGGACTGGCTTCGAAACCTGAGGATAGTCCTCAAGGCAGAGAAGCTTGCTTATGTCCTTGAAGATCAACTTCCCAACTGTCCTCTAGAAAATACAACTCCAGACCAGTTAGTGGCCTATCAGAAACATGTGACCGATTCTGAACTTGCGAGTTGCATCATGCTAGCCGCTATGGTACCTGAGCTGCAAAAGCAGCATGAGCATATGGATGCTTATACCATCATCTTCCATCTTCATGAGTTATTTGACGAGCAGGCAAGATCCGAAAGGTTCGAGGTCTCCAGACTCCTCTTCACCTCTAAGATGCAGGATGGCAATTCTGTTTCACAGTTTGTGTTGAAGATGTTGGGGTATATTGAGCGATTGAGCACACTCGGTTTTGTAATGGATCATGAACTAAGTATTGACTTAATTCTGCATTGTTTGCCCAAAAGTTATTCACAATTTGTGATGAACTATCGGATGAACAAGCTGGAGACTACCATTCCTGAGTTGCTCAACCTGCTAAAGACTATAGAGCCTTCTGTGAAGCAGGATCAAAAGACGGTACTGTTAGTTGGTTCCTCGAAGAAAGGTTCTAAGAGGAAGGCCAAAGAATAGAATAAGGGAAAGAAGAAAAAGGCTAAAATGACACCAAAAGGCACTTGCCATCAGTGCGGCAAGGAGGGTCACTGGCGAAGAAACTGCAAGGTTTATCTTGAGTCCTTGAAGAAGAAGGCATCCGATGCCCCATCCTCTTCAGGTATCTTCATTATTGAATGTCACTCTATTTCCTCAAATACCTGGGTACTTGATACTGGGTGTAGCTCACATATATGTAATGACATACAGGGGCTAAGGAATAGAAGAAGACTCGTCAAGGGAGAAGCAAATTTGCGAGTTGGAAATGGAGCAAAGATTGCTGCTATTGCCATTGGAACATATTTGCTAAAGCTCCCTACTGGACATGCCTTAGAATTGGATAATAGTTATTTTGTTCCTTCATTAATAAAGAACATTGTATCTATTTCATGTTTGAATGAAAAGGGTCATCATTTAACTTTTAGTAACAATTGTTGTTACATAACATTAAATGGCGTTCTTTATGGGACTGGAACTTTGAGCAATGGTATCTACTCGTTAGATTTATCCGGTGACGTTTTCAATATA
>JAGFNQ010002429.1:0-21334 GCA_024364735.1 Boesenbergia rotunda
CATCATAAGCATCTCATCAAGCATCATGAAACATCACATCAAAATATCTCTAAGTACTATACAGAACAAGATCATCACATAATGAGAAAATATGTTTTTCAAAAAGTTCCATAATGGTAAGTACTTCAAAATATCATATCATCATCCAGGGCCCAGTTGTCGTACCACATCATCATGCGCGTTCCCTAATAAATTGGGGTAGCGAGCCACCAATCTAATTAGAGCAGGACCCTTCCGTCCTACCAATGCCATGACCTTAACATGCTCATTGGATTTGTTTAACGACCCCCTTCCGAGTCGGGTAGACAACTTTCCAAAGTAAAGTAATTTATCATGCAATTACTCATATAAGTATATGCCTAAAGGTACTCTTAATCACTTCTCAAAGGGACACACCACGCATTCGGGTGCTCTTGATCCCCTAGGGACACACCACGCATTCGGGTGCTCTTGATCCCAGTTTCAATAGAGTATCCTTTTTATGCATATTATCAACCACATCATAATCACATCATATTCATGTCATAAGAGTGCCCCATGGGCTATAAGGCATGCTTTTATACCTAACAAGATAGGTCACATAATTTATACACATATCACATATGTAATAGCATGCTTCATGGTCTCATTAGGTACTTCCCAACCCTAGAACTAGGGTTGGCCGAAACATACAAGTAAGGGAATTTGGTTTTCCAAGCAAGCATTCATTCAAGCATTTCTACAAACACCTCAAGTACCTTTCATGTTAACAATTGAAACATGGTTTATATCTCATATTGGGATTAGCATTCACTAACCCTAATTTACAAGGGGTGGCCGAATGATAAGGTGGGGTTTCTAGGGTTTTTGGACAAGTCATCATTCACAAAACAACACACATATATATACAACATTTTATCTACCATTCTAATCATGGGAACATAATAGGATATCAAGCAACACAAAAACTCTAGCCATTCTTCTCTTGGCCGAAACCTACACAAGGGGTAACCCTAGAATTTTGTACATAACACCATTAAGAAAACCCATACACATTTACCTTAAGTTTTAAGGAATGTATTCTTATAACCAAAGGGACCAAGGCCTCCCTCCAAGGGAGTGGCCGAAAGTCTCCCAAGGGAAAACCCTAGTGTTTTGTTCTCCCAAAAATTTAGGAACAACACATAAGTGTATAGAATCCCTAGGGCACTAACATGTATCAAGATTTAATCAAAACAAACTTCTCTTGGACCTCCAACCATGGGTGGCCGAAACCTTGTGGACACCAAACCCTATTTTTTGTCTTCTCAAAAATTTGGAAAACAACATACATCTATACCCTAAGTTCTTAGGGATATCCTCATGTATCAAGAAGCAACCAAACCCATTTCATGGTGGTGGCCGAATGGTTACAAGGGAAGAAGGTTCCCTTTTCAACAACAACAACAAGAAAATATACTAATCAAACGAAAGCGATTACACTGCAGGCGAGAGGATACTTACATCCTAGCGCTGGAATTTAACCTTCTCTGAAACTGTAGGGTACCCTACACTTGGAGGGTATGCAAAGATCTTTTCTCTCAAATCTTCTTTCTAAGATTCCTTGGTCTTGGTAGATGACAAGATCACTTGGCTTCCCTTCTTGAATTTGCCCTAGGGTTAGAACCCTTGCCTAGAGTTTTCGAAAATGGAAAGAAGAGAAGAAGAGAGGTTTCGGTTGGGTGAAGTGAAGAGGAAGAAGAAAAGAAATGGAAGTTATTCCAACTTCCCATATTTATACCTTTCTCATGAAAAGACATGTCTCTTCACTCTTACCCACTTAACAAGCAAGTTCCTTTCTCCTTCTACATGGAATATTGCTTGGTTCATTGGTTATGACATGGTGAGTGCAACTAGGAGGTCCAAGGTTCAATCCTTGCTTCCCCCACTTTGCACTTTCTTTTTAGCACCATTCATTTCCAAGCCCAATAAACCAAGCCCATCATGAAATTTCATAATATGAATAATATTTTATGAATTTAGAATATTTCATAATATTCCAAAAATATTATTTCATAATATTTTTAATATTCCATATTCATGAATATAATATTTCATGAATATAATATTTCATGCTAATGTTTCATGATAATAATATTTCATGAATATAATATTTCATGAATATAATATTTCATGCATTCATAACATTTCATGGCATGTGATTGCAAGAAATTCATATCATTTCATTATAACCATTTTCATACATTGTCATGATTTTACATTGACAAATTTTTGGGGTGTTACAATCCTCCCCCTCTTATAGGAAGTTCGTCCCGAACTTTAAACAATTCCCCAGGTATTCAAATTGTAAAAACTGGGGTGTTACATAATGTCAGGAATAATATGGAACATTAGAGGAATTGGAAATGCTTCTTCTCTAAGAAGATTGATTTATTTGAAGAATAATTTCCATTTGAATTTTGTAGGAATTTTAGAACCTATGATAACTCTTGATGATTCTTCTATTACAAGAAGTTTAGGCTTTTTTGTGACTTTTTCCAATTGCTCTAGAAAAATATGGTTTTTCCATGATACAAATATAAATTGCACGATTTTATTTGATCATGAACAATTTCTGCATTTAAGATTGAAATCTTCCTTGCTTCCTATTGAAATGTTGGTTACCATAGTTTATGCTAAATGCTCCAAAGTTGATAGGTATGATCTATGGGAACAACTGGAGCGTATCAAACCAATTAATGAAGAATTCTGGTTGGTAGGTGGGGACTTTAACATCATAGCAAATGTTTCAGAGTAATCGACTGGAGCTATTACAAGGGGAGGAGCTATGGAAGATTTTAATAATTTTATGATGATAGCTGGCTTGGTTAATGCAGGTTTTGTAGGGGATTGCTTCACCTGGACAAATAATCGAATATGGAAAAGGTTGGATAGAGTTTTGATCTCTACAGTTGGTCAGGGGAAAGGTATTTCTGTACGGGTTGAACACTTAAATCGAGCAGCTTCAGATCATTGCCCATTGCTGATTTCTTTTCCAATATCAGAGCAGACAGTAGCTTCCTTTAGATTTTAGAAAATGTGGCTAAGGCACCATGGGTTTATGCAAACTGTCAAACTGAACTGGAATTTACCTAGTGCTAATTACGGTCTTATCAATCTACAGATCAAATTGAAAAGATTAAAAAGCCATTTGAAGTGGTGGAATAGAGATGTATTTGGAAACATACATGACAATATTCGCAAAGCAGAAAAACAATTCAGTGAAGCAGAAAAAATGTTTGATAATGACCCTTCGGATGATAATAGAATCAACAAGAATAAGCTTCAAGCACATTTCTTCAAAACTCTTCAAATGGAAGAAGATTTTTGGAAACAAAAAACAGCGGTAAAGTGGATGTGTGAGGGAGATAGAAATACAAAGTTTTTTCACAACATGGTGCAAACAAGAAGAATTACTAATAGAATATTTCAGATATGGGATGAAGGTGAATGTCTAGAAAAATCGGATTTGATTAGAGCTTCGGGAGTCAGATTTTTTGAGCAGCTATTATCAGGAGAATCCTTTAATGAATTACCATTTGATCTTAGTTGTATCCCGGAAATGATCACCATAGAAGAGAATGAAGCACTTTCGGCATTACCTTCCAATGAAGAGATAAAGAAGGCAGTGTGGGAAATGGATCAAAACAGTGTGGCAGGGCCGATGGTTTTTCTGCAGCCTTTTATATTTCTTATTGGGATATTATCCAATATGATGTTTGCCAAGCAGTTCTAGATTTTTTCAAAGGTGGGATGATTCCTAAAGGTATGGCTGCTACAACCATTGTTTTAATTCCAAAAATAGAGAATGCACAAGCATGGCAAGATTTCTGCCCTATTAGTTTATGTAATGTTTCATATAAAATAATCTCAAAACTGTTGGCAAATAGATTAAGGAAGATACTGAATAAGATCATATCTCCATATCAGAGTGGTTTTGTTGAAGGTAGATTAATCTCTGATAATATTCTCCTAGCACAGGAAATGATGCATAAGTTGAATTATCATGTTAGAGGGGGAAATATGATTATGAAACTTGATATGGCCAAAGCATTTGATAGGGTTCAGTGGAGTTTTCTTTTCAAAATTATGGTAGCTTTTGGATTTTCAGAAAAATTTATAGATGTCATTAGAAGATGCATTACTTTAGTTTGGTTCTCTGTTCGTATAAATGGACTTTTGGCAGGATTCTTTCAGTCAAAAAGAGGATTAAGGCAAGGAGATCCTATTTCCCCTATCTTATTTATCATTGCTTCGGAATTTTTATCCAGGGGTTTAGAGAAGCTCTTCTTCAATAACCCTAAATTGGGATTTGTCTCAGGTTGTTCATTGGGTATTTCTCACCTTGCATATGCTGATGATGTGATGATTTTCTTGAATGGTTCTATTAATTGTGTTAAAAAAGTTAAAGTCTTTCTTGATGAGTATGAAAGATATTCAGGGCAAGCTATTAATGCAAGGAAAAGCATGATCTATTTATCAAAGAAAATCCCAGATAATCGAAAAAGATTAATTTTAGCTGTAACAGTTTTTTGGAAGGAACATGACCTTTGAAATACTTAGGTGTTCCTCTATTTACTGGACACAGAAAATCAGCATATTTCTACCCCATGATAAAGAAGATAAGGAAAAGGCTTTTGGGTTGGAATTTATCAAGTTTGTCTTATGGAGGTCGATTATGTTTAATTCAAAGTGTCCTCATCTCTATGCCTCTTTATTTACTACAAGTGCTCCTACCTCCATTATCAGTTCTTCATAATTTGGAGATGGTTTTTGCAAGATTTTTCTGGGGCTCTACGGAAAATAACAGGAAAATACATTGGGTCTCATGGGAAGATATTAGTAAACAGAAATTGGAAGGAGGTTTGGGGGTAAGGAAGCTTGCAGACTATAGTTTGGCAATGACTATTAAACTTTGGTATAGATTTCGAGAACAGAATACTCTTTGGGCAAAATTTTTATCCAAGCTATATTGTAGATCCATACATCCGGTTGTGGTGAATTTAAAAGGGAATGTATCCCCATGCTGGCATAGATTGATTAAAGTTCGTAGCTTGGCAGAACAAAATATCGGTTGGATCTTGGGAAATGGCAAAATAAATTTTTGGTATGATGCTTGGCTTGATGCAGGGCCTCTCTTTCAATCATATGCACCTGTTAGAGATAGTGAAATGAAGGTTGCAGATCTGTTTGATGGTTTAAATTGGAATATGAACAGAATTATAGAAGATATTCCGGAAGAATTACATGCTGAAATTGCCGGTTTTCTTATACAACAACTTGTGCCAGATCAGATCACCTGGAAGCCTTCATTAAATGGTAATTTTTCACTGAAATATGCTTGGGATAAGATTAGACAAACACAAATAAAATCTTCCATTAACTATGCAATCTGGAATAGCTTACTCAAGCCAAGTATTTCGGTGTTTGCTTGGCGATTTCTGAAGAGAAAGTTACCTGTGGAAGATGTATTGCAAAGACGGGGAGTTGCTTTAGCATCTAAGTGTCACTGCTGCAATTATATGGAAACTTGGGAGCACTTGTTTTATGATGGCCCTATTGCTAAAAAGGTATGGACTTATTTTGCTAGAATTTTTTGTGTGAATAGACCATCACGTTTTGATGAATGGAGAAGGAGCTCGGAATGGACACATGGAGGGCACATTAGAGAGGTGATGCCTTTTCTCATTCTTTGGTTTTTATGGTTAGCTAGGAATGAGACTAAGCATAAAGGAGTAAAGCAAGAGGTGGAAAAAATTCAAAGACATATAATACAATATTGTATGTTGGGGGTTACTGCAGGAAATATAAAAGGGATACATTGGAAGGGATACACGGCAGTTGCGCAAACCTGGGGATTAATGATTAAAACTGTGATTAAAAATACAGTTACTATGGTGCATTGGAGGAGACCTAATCTAGGATGCTATAAACTTAACACGGTTGGATGTTCGTGAGGGAATCCTGGCTTATCTTCATATGGGATTATTATTCGGGATCATAGAGGACATTTTATCATGGCTAAATATGGTTCTTTGGGATTATCTTCAAATGTGAAAGCAGAACTTTATGCTATTCTAGTGGGTCTTGAATTATGTGTAGCTAATAACTTTTTGCCGGTTTGGTTAGAATCTGATTCTAAGGTTTCTTTGAATATATTGCATTCTTCATTAACATGCTGGGAGTATAGGAAGATAGTTCTGAGAATTAGATTGCTTATGATGAAGCATTAAGTTTCCTACTCCCATGTGTATAGAGAGGCGAATAGTGCTGCAGACTATCTAGCAAATCAAGCATTTAATGTTCAAGGGGAGAGAGTTATATGGAAGCAAGATGAAGATAAAAAAACTACAAGGCATATGTAAGGTTGATAGGATGGGCCTTCCCTATATCAGACTAGACCGGAAAATTTTATAGAAAAGTGATGCTGTGAATCTGTTTTAGACTGCATTTGAAGTTATAATTAGAGTATCAAATGATTTCTAGTAATTTTCTGGAGCTGATATAGATGGGTTTAGAATCAGAGAGCTCTGATGGTTTTTCTTTGCCACAACTGATGCATGTTTTTTTCAGAACTGGCATTGCATTTCTGCTGATTCAGCTAATAAAAAACAGCGGACCAAATGTTTCTATTATTTGGTTTATTTCTGTAGCTATGGATTAAATGCTATCAGATACTGATGGGTCTTCTTTTGCCATAGCTGTTGTAAAAGGCTGGATATAAAATGGTTTTCTAAGATCAGTGGTTGCTTTCATAATGTAGACAGTGTCTGAATTGCTTTCTTTTGGCACAGCTGCTGCAGATGCGAGATAAGTACTAGTATAATAAATATTGTTTGGTTTTCTTTCTATTATACTGATGGTTTTCCTTTGCCATAGCTGTTGCAGAAGGCTTGTTATAAAATGGTTATCAGAAATCAGTGATTGCTTATAGAATTTGTTCAGAAGATTGTGATTGTTTATAGAATTCTGATAAAAAAGAATTCAGTTGCAGGCCTGAGAATTTTTTTTAGAAATGATTGTGATTGTTTACAGTCTGCTGAATGATTTATGCTGTAGGTTCATTGTGATTGGTTACAGAATTGATTGTTTACAGGATTGATGTTTTCAGAACTGAACTGGAGTATCAAAATTGTATTGTTTTGGTTTCTAGAAAGCATAAAATGGAGGGACTCTTTCTGCAGATGGGTTCATCCAATAATGATACGAAATGGGATGAAGTTATTTTGAAGACCAAGTGAGGCAAGGAAAGGCAGAAGGCAGAAGGATGCTTATACTTATCGAATTTAGGAACTCTATCAGTGCTGGGCTATCGATAAGCATTAGAGGCTGATATTGCTGAAATCTGATACAATGCTGTCGACAGGCTGCTTTGTACCAAACTGAAGATGGAAGGTTCATTAAATTTGTTTGGCTTTACTTGATTGAAGGCTGCTTTTAAAGATATTAACTCCAGAATCTGTAAATAATAAAGCTTGCTGGCTCTTGATAGTTAAAGGCTGTGACATGAGTTTTCAAAAATGCAATATGGCTCATTGAATTTGGAAGTTCCCCTGTGGTACAAAAATATCTGGAAGTTTCATCTTGGTATAAAGTTTATGGTTTAAAAGATTTGGTTTTTGAAGCAGATTGGATTTTCTTTGTGTGGTTATAAGGATGTAGATGCTCGGTTATAAGCCAACTATGTTGAAATCTGATTCAATGAAAAGCAAATATAGTTTAAGCCAAAAGTTGGAAGGCTGATAGTAGCTGATTGATTTTATGCTTGGATGAAGATTCATAATCATGCTTATATCTGTCATTGAAGTTTCCTTTGGCACAATGTTTCATGTTTCAAAAGGTGGATATTTTTGCAAGTGCTCAAAATTTTATGAAGCCATCATCAAAAAAGTCTTGAAATTCCAAGAGGTCTATGGCTTTTGATGATGAATTACAAATGAAGGCTGTTATGTACAAAATTATTTCTAGCCAAAACTTCTTTTGAATTCCTTAAGTAAAACCAGTTTGTCCTTTCTTTGTAATTCCATATTAGAAGGTTAGGTTTGGTCCCCCTTCTAATATGGTCTTTCTTTACTTCTTGAAATAAAATTCTTCTTTTATTAAAAAAAACATAGTACCAAGGTGGAGCGAGATGATAGTACATTAGGAAGCTAGGTCTAGGAAGTCAGGAATGGTAAGGAGTACCCGACTTGATCGACCTAGCTAAGTGAAACTAGCCAAAGCTACCTCGCCACATCCAAGATTAGTTAGACCAGAGTTTCTCAATGAGTAAATTAAAAGTATTATTTCTTTAAAAGGCTTTGTCTAGGAAACGGGTTGTTGATCCAATAAGGCTTAGGCTAAAGAAGGCCCCTGTGCCTCGCCAGGACCTGGAAGCTAATTATTGAAATTTAGTTTTAAGTTACTAATTGTTAAACTTGAATCTAACTCAAGGCCAAGCAATCTATAAAATTAAATTGAGAAAAATTATTCAAGCATCTCATAACACCCATAAGGCAACCATGCGTGTTTGTACTGCGACATTCAGAATAGGTGAGATGATAAGGACTAATCAATTGATAAATATTTTTAAAATATTTTCAAAATACTTAAAATATTTTCTTAAAAACTATTTTCAAAATGATGATTAAACATAATAATGTTTTAATGAATTTCATGCTTGATTGTATGTACCTATGAATACATTTCAAAAATTATATATCTTTGAAAGTTATTTAACCTGTACTTAGACACAAATCCTCTAGGTCAATACTAAAGTCTCTTAAGACACTTAGGTAGAATTCCTTGTAGTTAATAAGGGTATCCAGAGAGTGTCAGATTCAGGGGGAGTCATTGATTATCGTTTCTTTTAAAAACTAATCTTTCGAAAATTACTTCAAAATGATTTGTTTTAAAAAATTTACTCCTTCCAAAGTGCTCTTCGAAAAATGAGTTTTTAAAATTTATTATGTCTTTCAAAATGTTTTTCAAAAAAAATACTTTTTCAAAAGTTATTAGATTTTACAAAAGGAAGCTTAAAAATGCTTTAAAAAAATACTTCTTCACTTTTGATTATATCTTTTAAAAAAAATACTTTAATTACTCTTATGATTTGGATAAACTCTAAAGACACATAGGAAATTTTCCTTATGATCTACAAATATTCCTAAGATTATGTCAGGCTTAGGGGGAGTCCTAATCAAAAGAAATTTATGTGCCTCTTCTTCTGATTACTTTAAATTTGATTATTATATAATTCTTTTTGTTTGAATCAAACCTTAAGACTCAGAGGAAGATTAACTTATGGTTAACAAGCTTCCTAGGACTATGTCATGTTTGGGGGAGTTCAAATTAAAAGAATTATGAAAAGTTTTAGAAATACTATATTTTAAAAATACTCTATCTTTGTAAGTACAATATTCATTCTTTTTCCAAAACATGTATTGAAAATTTTTTTTCATCTCTTGAACAATTTTGAAAACCTTTTTCATTTTTGTACATCGTTGAAAATCTTTGAAAAATTACTTGAGATTGGAAAAATCTCCAAGACACATAGAAAATTTTTTTCTTGTAGTTAATAAGATTTTCTAGGATTGTGTCAGATTGGGGAGGAAACCAAACCAAGAAATTTATTATTCATCAAAAATTTAAAATGTATATTGAAAATACTTAATTTGATTGGAAAATCCCTAAAACAAATAGGATTTTTCTTATGGTCAACAAGATTTCTAGGATTGTGTCAGATTTAGAGAAGTTCAAATTTATCTTATCATTTCAAATTCTTTTCAAGTACTTAGTGCCTTTTAGAATAGTTTTTGAAAAAAATACTTAGTTTTTTTTTAAAAAAAAGAAAGAGATTTTTGAAAATAATGTTTTTATATAAATCTTAAGTATTTTCAGAAATTCCTTTCACATTCATTTGTTGTTGGTGGAAAATTTTAAATCCTTGTATTTCTTTTTGATGTCTGTCAAAGGGGGAGAGAGTACCTTACGTTAGTTTTTTTTATTTCTCCCAAGGATTAACCTAAAACTCATAGACCAGAACCTAACTTAAGATTATTGTCAAACATCAAAAAGGGGGAGATTGTCGGTGAAAAAACTATCAGACCTGAATAGTCAACCTTTAGTGTTTCGATGTTTGATAATATACCAAGGTCTGGTCAAAGTGATCAAGGGTTAAACCAAATAGGACCTGATGTTTGGTAGGGTAAACCCAAGTTTGATCAGTTTAACCAAAAGGTTAGCCAAACAAGACATGATGTTTGGCAGAGTTATGAGAACCTAGGGTTGGTCAGTTGACTAAGGGATTAAACCAAATAGGACTTGGTGTTTCGTAGAGAGATTATACCTATTTGGACTGAACCAAACAAGACTTGATGTTTGGTAGAAAAAAGTCTAGTCGGGATTAAGATGACTACCAAAGAAGTCCTTATCGAGGCATGAAATCCTGATGAGTGAAGTTGGGTAAGAAGTCCTGGCCGAGGGTTGGGCACCGAAGTCTTGGTCCAGGGGACTGAGCACGAAGTCCTGGTCAAGGATCGAACAATGAAGACTTTGTCAAGCGAGGACTACGGACAGAAGTAGAGATGGGTCGTGGATCGAACATCTTGAGATCCGGGAGTCTTGGAGGCTGAGCACGAAGTCTTAGTCTGGGGTGTTGAGGCAATCACCCCAAGTATGATTGGGAGGATCATGGATTTTGATGTGTGTGACAATATGATTAAGTTAGGGGTTCATGTTGATCTAATATGTGTATGTGAGTGCGCAGGTTTGCTGGATACACGTATACTTGGTTGGATGTCTTTGGGTACGGTGATGGGTGGAATGGAGGCAAGCCATGGGCTTGTGTGTGCATCCGAGGGACTATGGACTAAGCAGGGATGATGAGCCGAGGGAATCGAACTTCGAGGCGTCGTGAAGGATGACATGGAGGCAAGCCGAGGGCTTGTGTGTGCATCTAAGGGACGAGGGCCAAAGTCGAAGAGGGCTTGAAGGCAATAGGTCGAGGCTGCTGGAGCAGGAACGATGAGCTGAGGGAAGTGGACTTCGAGGCATGCGTGAAGGATGACATGGAGGCAAGCCGAGGGCTTGTGTATGCATCTGAGGGATGGGAGCCAAAGTCGGAGAGGGATTGAAGGCAATAGATCGACGCTGCTGGATGAAGAGTCAACCAGGTCGTGAGGTTCCGAGTGCTGAGGGAATTGTACTGTGGGGGGGGGGGGCTGAGTCGTGAGGGTTCGAGTGCTGACAGAAATGTACTTAGGAAGGATAACCCTAGACTTAGGGAGTGGAGTAGTCGACTAGTGAGGGACCAGTCGACTAATAGGGTCCACAGAAAGATCAGTCGACTTGTCCAGGACTAGTCGACTGATGGTGACCAAAATTTGAATTGCTATTCGAATTCGACCAGTTGACTGGTAATGGACCAGTCGATTGTTAACGATTATATCAACCTCGAGCTCTATTTAAGGGCACTCGTTTATGGCTGTTTCTTCTTGGCGAAACTAGCTTGGTTAGAGCTTGTTAGTAGCCTACTATTGCTCAGGGATTGTCCAAGGTTTGTGGTGAGGTTTCTCCACCCACAAGGAGCGACAAGAGCTAGCTGAAGGTGCTCCGGGGAATCATCCACCAAAGGATTGGGATCGCCCACCTCACGGACAACCGTGGAGTAATAGTTTCATCTCCGAACCATGTAAATCGGTGTGCTCTTCGTATTTGTTAGTTTGTGTTTATTATTCCGCTTGTGCACTAACATTTGTAGGAAGAAAGATCGAAAAATTACTATTCACCCCCTCTAGCAAACGGTAAGATCCTAACATGGGGGACCGAGCAGAAGACTTTGCCGAGCGAGGATCGCGGACTGAAGTAGAGACAGGTCAAGGATCGGGCGTCTCAAGATTCGAGTTCTCGGAGGCCGACCAAAAGTCCAACCGGAGGTCTCGATTGGCAAAAGGTAGCTTCTCTAGATTGGAGTAGGTGAAAGACGCGTTCCTCGGAAAGTGGAACAGTATGCGTCGGTTGATAACCGTCTTAGTCGCGTTACGGTTTCAAATTCAATTAAAATATCGAACTCCTCTAAACTAATGTAGCATAGAATAACTCGAGTCGTCTCTCTCAAGAAATGTAATGACAGGTTAATAATCTCAGTATTCTAAGATATTACTTTTGGATTTTTGGATCTTAAACTGGGGTTTAGAATTGAACGCTAAGACTACGAAAAGAAAGAGCAAAGCAAATATGAAGTCTAATTCTAATTAATGAAA
Source organism: Boesenbergia rotunda (assembly GCA_024364735.1). NCBI lineage: Eukaryota > Viridiplantae > Streptophyta > Magnoliopsida > Zingiberales > Zingiberaceae > Boesenbergia > Boesenbergia rotunda. The sequence goes on from JAGFNQ010002429.1 coordinate 12,261, forward strand.
GACAAGGCAGGTAAGGAAATCTAATTTAATCTAAAATATACTTGCAAGGATTAAAAACAACATAAAGTAAAGCAATTAACAAAACCTAGATTAATCAAACTTAATTACATCCAAATAAAAACAAGAGCTCCAGGCAATCAGAAGAGACAGAACAAGTAAGAATTAAACAAAACAAAAGACTTAAAATTAACCCTAACTATTAAAGCATTTTGTCAATCAACTTATAGGCATTCTTCCAAATGACATGAGTGCATGCAATTCTAAAACATGGGAGAACAATTCAATACAAGCATCAACAATTGAAACATAACAACTCAACAATCAACACAATCAACACGTGAAGAAAACCCAAAGCTCATGTGAATCTTCGGAAGCGGGCTGATCGAAATTCGCTTGAAGGAACTACTACCAGTGAGTGAAGAGGAGCTGCTGCCGAATCTGGAAGAGATGGAGAAGAGCTGCTGATGAAGGATGCTGTGAAGAAGTTGCTGCTAGATTGGATGTGAAGAAGAAGCTGTGAAGTGCGGCTCGATTGCCGAATGATGAAGAGGATGGAAAGAAAGGGGTCGGGTAGTTGTGAAGAAGAGAGAAGAATTGGAAGGGGAGGTGGCCTAGGGTTTTGAGGTGAAGAAGATAGCCGGCCGGAGGTGATGAAATGGGATGGCTGTCGGCTAGGGTTCGAGGAGGCGGCTTGCGTGACTCCTCTTCTGCCCTAATGTGAGGCCGGTCTGCGGTGGAGAAGAGATGGGAGTGAGGCGGAGGCCCGGCCGACGGCTGGGCGAAGGATGGAGGAACCGCCGACGGAGTTGATGGAAGTCCGAGTCATCAGAGTCGCGTGTGGGAGAGATGGAGAGCAGATCCTTTCGTGTGGATCTCGGGTTCGTCCTTTTTTTCTCTTCGCAGATGGGTTCCCTGCCGCCCCTTTGTTTCTTCAGCCCAACGCAGCCCTGGGCTCAACCCAGCCCAGTCCAGTTCAGCCCAGGAGTTCGGACCAACAACCCCCTTTTCAGCCCAGCACTTGGTTCAGACCAGCCTCGAGTTCGGCCAAGGCTTGAGTTCAGCCAAGCTCCTTTCAATTCAGCCCATCCGACCATTGTCTGACCAAGCAGTTCGGTTCATCCCTGGGTTCGGCCCAGGTTTGGAATTCAGCCCAGTCCAGTCCAGTCAAGTCCAGCCTCTTCTTGGGTCCAAATTGGGTTGGTTGAATCGAACCATCTTCATTTGAATTGAACCAAGCCTTGGTCCAAGGTCCAATCTTTAATTCCCTATAAAAATCATGAAATAATATCAAAATTTAGAGGAAATTATAATGAGCTCCAAAAATAAATCCTACTCGTAAAATATGATATAAACATGGTTTAAGCATACGATAGGATAAAAAAAATGCTAAATAAAGGAGCAAATAAAATGACATAAAATGCTAGTTATCATCGGTTCGACCTAAGATTTCAGTTGAAACCCAAAAGTCAGAACCAGACAGCTCTGGCTGTCAATCAACTAAGGTGTAACATTGTTTGTCTGTTTATTGTGTGTTTTGTTGTCTTGGAGGTACCTGGTGTTGGAGGCAAGATAGGAGAACAAAAGTAAAAAAACAAGAGCATGGGAAAAAGCTTCCCAGGCGCCTGAGTAGGGACTCAGGCGCCTGCCTGAAAGCAATTCAGGCACCTGGGAGGAGAAATCTATCCCTGCGTCAAGTTCACCGTTTGGATATGCTTGGACCAGTTATTAGGCGTCGTAATGGGCTCTAGGGCACCCTAATACTGTGCATAAATAGGGGTTCCAATCCCTCAGTTGAGGAATCACATTTCATATCTGTTTACTCATTCCGTGTGAAGAAAAAGTGCTCAGACGAAACTCTACAACCAAGGAGGCTCCAGGAGGAAGTGCGCGACGCTTCAGAGTTCTAAATTGGTCGAGATCGTCGACTTGTTTGGTTTGATTTCATTTACAAGTTGTATTTCAGTTTATTTACTTGTGCTTGTAAATATAAACTGTAAGACGGGTTTTCTCTGCCTCCGATACGTCCAAGGCCTATATACTCGGCGTGAGTCCACTATTGGTCTCCTTTCCGGAATTTCTGGAGGCGGAGAACACCCGTCTTACAGTTTGATTTACAAGCAAAAGATAATAAATAATGTACAACTCATAAATAAAAGTAAACCAAACAGTAGCGAAGTTCCGGCCAATCCCGAAGTCCGAAGTGCAGCGCACTTCCTCCTGGAGCCTCCTTGGTCGCAGAGCTTCATCTCTAGCGCTTTTTCATTACTTAGAATGACTTAGCAGATGATGGAATTGTTTTTCTGAGTTGACGGGTCTAAGCCCCTTTTATAGTAGTGTCCTAGGCGCCCTAGAGGCCTCTGAGGCGCCTCATATGCGGTCAAACTTGATCCACAATCGCAAACTTCGTGTAGGGATAAAACTGTAGGACCGGTGCCGTCGATAGAGGGGGGGGTGAATATCGATCATGAAAAACTCTCGCAGAAACTTCGTAAAACGTTCGATCTACTCAGAGCGTTAGTGCAGCGGAACAGTAAATAAAAATAAAAGCAAGACAGAGACACAACGGGATTTATTTACTTGGTTCCCAACCCCCCAGGGTCAGTACGTCCAAGGCCTATGTACTCGGCGTGAGTCCACTATAGGTCTCCTTTCCGAAATTTCTGGAGGCGGAGAAAACCCGTCTTACAGTGTAGAGGTACAAGCACAAGTACGGAAAATTAAATGCAAACCGAACAAAACAAAGTTGAAGCTCGGCCGATCTGGACCTCCGAAGTGCCACACACTTCCTCCTGGAGCCTCCCGGTCGTAGAGCCTTGTCTTTAGCGCATTGTCGTCGGTCAGAATGATCAGAATGACACTGAGCAGTTGTTGTTGAAGCAGAGGGGTCGAACCCCCTTTTATAGTACTCCTGCGGGCGCCCTGGACGCTGGGGGCGCCCCGATAAACCCGGTCAAATCTTATCCCTGCGCCGACCTCACTGTAGCAAATAAAACCTTTGACCAGGGCACCCCGGACCTCCCGGGCGCCCTCACAAAGGCTTATCTATGTTTCGAATTCGAAACAGCACAAACAGCTTTGAACCCCGGGCGCCCCGGACGCTTCGGGCGCCTCGCTTGGAGCCTATTCTGCTTTCATCACCTAAATTGCATTTTCTCTTTGGCTGGGGCCGCCCCCATCATCCCGGGCGCCCTTATCAAGCTTTTAAACCCAATACTTGGTTTTATGCCTTGCTCTGGGCGCCCCAACAGTGGGGGCGCCCCCATCAGCCACTTTCCAGCAACTTGCCTGCTTTGTCTCCGGTTCTTGGTACCTGCAAGATACACAAACACAAAGCACATATACATACAATATTAGGCTTAAGGACTTGGTTCTGACTTCAGATCTCCACGAAACCCTAGGTCGAACCGGCGCAAGTTCTCACCCCCCCCCCCCCCCCGAGAACGCGCCTTTCACCTACTCCTTTCAGGAGATGGTTTCCACCCATTCCTTCGGGTGGACTTTTGCTTAGCTTCCGATACTTCCGGACCTCGAGACGCCCAAACCCTGACCCGTCTCTATGTAACGCCCGTCCTTATATCTACCCTAAAGGCGGGGTTACGGGTCCATACATTCATATCATTTATCATGTTAAGCATGTATATCAAGTAGAAACAATTACAATGCAAGAAGAGTAGTAAGCATGCTTGTTGAGGACTAATTTACCAAGCAAGGTTTCTTATATCAACATGCATTTACAACATAATAGGAAGATCATTTAACTTCGTAATTTACTGATCTAACCATGGTTTGAGCAAGATAGAGCATGACATGATCTAAAACATAACCTACTATAAGTGATCCAATTAAACAGCTAAGCATAACATTGAAGGAGAGGAAAAACAAGGCATTGGGCAAGGGCATGGGTCCCAGCACCTATGGGCAGCCGTCCCTCCTCTCAACCCAAACCTCATTTCAAGCATCAATAAATACACTATAGCATGGAATCTCAAGTAGGAATGTAGCATGAGTTATCTAGCCTTAGACACATGCATAAGAAGCATTCATAAGCAACAGGAAATAGGAAATCTATAGCATTTCACTTAGCATGCATACAACAAGAATTAAACATCTAATAATAGTGTCTTCCTCTATAAAGTTCACATGTATGAGTTAAATTCTAAACTCAACTAAGCATAGAGTTATCTAACATGACATAGGTTCCATATCTCTAACTTAACCAACAGTAGAGTAGTTATAGTCATCACACAATCAGAGTATAGTAATACAACTTGTAATCCTTTAGTGGAAGCAATTTAGATTCTAGACAAAAATGGTAGATAAGAATCCTTCTTTCTTTCCCGAACCATCACCACACACATCTTTTAGCTTTCCCTCTGCCTCTTCCTTTAGTTCAAGTATTTCTTACCGCTATCTGCAGCATAAGAAAACAACATGAAACTAGTAAGCAAAACATGCTTAGTAAGAATCCGGGCTTACTCGCAAAAATCCATATCGATACATCATATCATGTACACAGTAATCAAGATAGAATCATAAGCATCATACACATCACATCAAATATTTCTAAGTGCTTTACAGAACAAGATTATCACATAATGAGAAAATACTTTTCAAAAGGTTCCATAAAGGTAAGTACTTAAAAATATAGTATCATCTAGGGCCCAGTTGTAGTACCACATCAAGTGCGTTCCCTAATGAGTTGGGGTAGCGAGCCACCAATCCATTTAGGGCAGGACCCTTCCGTCCTACCAATGCCATGACCTTCAGTTAACATGTACATTGGATTTTGTTTAACGACCCCCTTCCGAGTCGGGTACACAACTTTCAAAGTAAAGTATCTTAACATGCAATTACACATATATGTATATGCTTAAAGGTACTCCTAATAACATCTTAAAGGGACACACCACTCATCAAGGGTGCTCATGATCCCCTAGGGACACACCACACATTTAGGGGTGCTCTTGATCCCAATTTCAGTAGAGTATTCTTTTTCAAGCATATTATCAAACACATCATGTTCATGTCATAAAGGTGTCCCATGGGCTATAAGGCATGCTTTTATACCTAACAAGATAGTTCACATAAATTATACACACATCATAAAAGTGGTAGCATGCTTCATGGTTTCATTAAGCACTTCCCAACCCTAGAACCATGGTTGGCCGAAAGTCAAGGGTAAGGGAACTCTTTTGGTTTTTCAATCAAGCATTCATTCATGCATTTCTACAAACACCTCAAGTGCACTTCATGTTAACAATTGAAACATGGTTTATACCTCAAAGTGGGGTTAGCTTCCACTAACCCTAAATTACAAGGGGTGGCCGAAACTTGTAGGATGGCTAGGCTAGGTTTTTGACATCCAACCTTCACACAAACATTTACACAAACACTTTATCTACACTACTAATCATGGGAACATAATAGGATAGCAAGCAACCCAAAAGCCCTAGCCTTTCTCCTCTTGGCCGAAAGTTGTAGGGTGGCTAACCCTACTTTTTGTTATCACCACATGATGGGAAGTCATCATACATATGTACCCTAAGTTCCTAGGGTCTCTTCATGCAACAAGAAGTAACCAAGACCCAAGGCTTGGTGGTGGCCGAATGGTTACAAGGGAAGAAGGTTCCCTTTTTCAAAAATAACAACAAGAAGAACATACAAATCAACAAGAACGATTACACTGCAGGCGAGAGGACACTTACATCCTTGCGCTGGAATTTCACCTTCTCTTTAAACCGTAGGGTACCCTAGACTTGGAGGGCAAGTGAAAATCCTTCTTTTTTCAAATTTTCTCTAGGGCTCCTTGGACTTAGTAGAGGGCAAGGTACTTGCAGGGTCTTCTTCCTTCCAAATTCCCTAGGGTTAGAACCCTAGGGTGGGTTTTTTTCGAAAATGCAAGGAGAGGGGAAGAGGGTTTCGGTGGGAGTGAGTGAGGAAGAAGAAGAGGAAGTTACTCTAACTTCTCATTCCCTTATTTATACTTTTCTCATGAAGAGACATGTCTCTTCGCTTCCCTCGATTCAACAAGAATGTTTCTTATTCTCTCTATAAGAAACATTGCTTGGTTCATTGGTTATGACATGGTGAGTGCAACTAGGAGGTTCAAGGTTCAATCCTTGCTTCCTCCTTTCTACTTCTTCTTTTTATCACAATTTGCACTAATCCATATCAAAGCCCATTAAGCCAAGCCCATCATGAAATTTCATAATATTAATAATATTTCATGAATTCATAATATTTCATAATATTCCATAAATATTATTTCATAATATTTTTAATATTTCATAGATTCATGACATTTCATAGAATGTGTTTGCATGAAATTTACATCATTTCATTATAACCATTTTTCATACATCGTCAGGATATTACATTGAAAATTTGGGGTGTTACAATCCTCCTCCCCTTATAGAAAGTTCGTCCCGAACTTAAAACAGTTCCGGGTACTTTGATCGCATCGTATCTTCCTGTTCCCAGGTGGCTTCTTCGAACTGCTTGTTCCGCCACCGAACCTTCACTAAGGGTATTTCCTTGTTCCTTAGCCTTTTGACTTCCCGATCGAGGATCTGGATCGGGCGGCGTTCGGAACTAAGGCTCTCCTGTTCTTGCACTGGTGGGGGTTCTATCATTTGACTCGCATCAGGGGTACACTTCTTGAGCATCGACACATGGAAGACGTTGTGGATAGCCGCCATTTCTGGCGGTAGCTCCAGCTCGTAGGCCACCTTGCCTACTCATCTCAAAATCTGATAGGGTCCCACGTATCACGGACTCAGCTTCCCCTTCTGTCCGAATCTCATCAACCCTTTCATAGGGGCTACCTTCAGGAATACCGAATCCCCAACCTCGAACTCGAGTGGTCGACGTCGTTTATCAGCGTAGCTCTTCTGCCGACTCTGAGCAGTCTCTATCCTCTGGCGGATCTTCTTTATAGCCTGAGTGGTCTCATCAATAATATCGGTCTGGAGCCCCATCTCCCTCTTTTCACCACTCTCCTGCCAGCATAAAGGAGATCTGCATTTTCTGCCGTATAGTGCCTCGTACGGTGCCATCCCGATAGTAGCCTGATGACTGTTATTATAAGCAAACTCTGCCAGGCTCAGGTATCGACACCAGCTTCCCTTGAAATCCAAGGTGCAAGCTCGTAACATATCTTCTAGTATCTGGTTTACTCGTTCAGTCTGCCCGTCAGTCTGGGGGTGAAAGGCTGTACTGAACTTCAGCTTCGTGCCAAGGGCCTTCTGCACGTGTCCCCAAAAATCAAAAGTAAATCGACCATCTCGATCAGAGACGATGGTCTTGGGAATCCCGTGTAGTCGGACAATCTCCTTGACGTACAGTTGAGCCAGCTGCTCAACTGAATAAGTCATCCTGATAGCCAGAAAATGCGCGGACTTGGTCAGTCGGTCCACAATAACCCATATACTATCATATCCATTCGTAGTCCGAGGCAGCCCTGATATGAAATCCATAGATATGTCCTCCCATTTCCACTCGGGAATAGGTAGAGGCTGCAGAACTCCCCCAGGTCTCTGGTATTCTGCTTTGACCCTCTGGCAGGACAAACACATGCTGATATAATGGGCTACATCTTTCTTCATGCCGGACCACCAAAATTTGCCCTTCAGATCTTGATACATCTTGGTAGACCCAGGATGCATCGCATAAGGTGTGCCGTGAGCTTCCTCGAGTATCCTCGTTCGTAAGTCGGAGTCGTCGGGAACGCATAATCGATCCCGGAGATATAAGACTCCGCTATCGGAAATCCGGAATCCCTCGTCCTTGCCTTCGAGAACCTCCTGCCTGATTCTCCGAAGACTCGGATCAAGATTCTGCTTCTCCAGAATACCATCAAATAATGTCGGCGCAATCTGTAGGGTAGAAAGCCGTCCCGATATAATCTCGATTCCGAAATCCATAATCTCTTCCCCTAAGGGTCGTGACAAAGCTGATAAAGAAAACAATGCAGCACAAAATTTTCTACTGAGAGCATCCGCTACCTTGTTGGCTTTTCCCGGATGGTACAAGATCTCACAGTCGTAGTCCTTGACCAACTCGAGCCACCGGCGTTGTCGCATATTCAGGTCTTTCTGGGTGAAGAAATACCGCAGACTCTGGTGATCAGTAAAGACCTTGCACTGAGTGCCATATAAATAATGCCTCCATATTTTTAGCGCAAAGACCACCGCTGCTAATTCCAAATCATGGGTAGGATAATTCTTTTCATGTTCCTTTAATTGTCTAGAGGCATAGGCAATCACCTTCCCATTCTGCATAAGCACAGCTCCGAGTCCCAGTTTGGATGCGTCGCTGTACATATCGAAACCCGTATCACTTTCGGGAAGAGTCAATATAGGAGCGCTAGTCAGCCTCCTTTTCAGTTCAGAGAAACTCTTCTCACATTCGTCGGTCCAGATATATTTCCTGTCTTTCTTAGTCAGAGCTGTCATAGGAGCTGCAATCCGAGAGAAGTTCTCTACGAATTTTCTGTAATAGCCTGCTAGCCCGAGGAAACTTCGGATCTCACTGGCATTCTTGGGTCTGGACCAGTTACTTACGGCCTCAATTTTGATCGGGTCGACCATCACTCCATCCTTGGAGATAACATGTCCCAAGAATGATACTTGGTTCAGCCAGAACTCACATTTCGAAAATTTAGCATACAGTTGTTCCTTCTGAAGAATCTGTAGTACTATACTCAGGTGCTCAGCATGTTCTTCGGGAGTTCTCGAATATATAAGGATATCGTCGATAAAGACGATGACAAATCTGTCGAGGAATGCCGAGAATACCCGATTCATTAAATCCATAAACATGGCTGGCGCATTGGTAACTCTAAATGGCATAACTACAAACTCATAATGTCCGTATCTGGTTCGGAAAGCCGTCTTTAGTATATCCTCCTTTTTCACCCTGACTTGGTGATAACCAGATCTCAGGTCAATCTTAGAGAAAACCGTGGCTCCCTTCAGTTGATCAAACAGGTCATCTATCCTGGGTAGAGGGTACCTGTTCTTGATAGTCACGTTGTTCAACGCCCGATAGTCGATACACATTCGCATCGACCCATC
>JAGFNQ010002429.1:26475-60689 GCA_024364735.1 Boesenbergia rotunda
AATGTAAAATTTGATGAAAATCTGACCCAAATAACTCTATCAAACCACCTACCAACCAATTGACTTTGTTAGATCCAGTACTAACCCTGATGAAAGGCCAATTGAGGACCAAAACGATGATCTAACTGAACCCACACCTGAAACTGAACCTAACCAACCCAGAACTGTTCGAGTTAGCTCAGCCCACCCAACTGATCAAATCATAGGTGATCCAGAACTAAGGGTTCAGACTAGATCAGCCTTTAGAAATCTTAGTCAGATAGCTCTGATTTCCAAAATTGAACCTAAGTCTATAGAAGAATCCTTACTTGACCCTGATTGGATCATTGCCATGCAAGAGGAGTTAGCTCAATTTGAACGTAGTCAAGTCTGGGATTTAGTACCCTTACCTAAAAACAAAAAGTTTATTGAAACCAAATGGGTTTTTCGAAATAAACTTAATGAACAAGGTGAAACAGTAAGAAATAAGGCTAGGCTAGTAGCTAAGGGGTTTAGCCAAGTAGAAGGTCTTGATTATGATGAAACCTATGCCCCTGTAGCTAGACTTGAATCCATTAGAATGCTCTTAAGTTATGCAGCCCATAAGAGATTTAAGCTTTATCAAATGGATGTTAAGTCAGCCTTCCTAAATAGCCTAATTAAAGAAGAGGTTTATGTAGGTCAACCCCCTGGTTTTGAAAGCTTAGAACACCCTGACTATGTCTTTAGACTTAAGAAAGCCCTATATGGACTTAAGCAAGCACCTAGGGCCTGGTATGAAAGACTGTCTAACTACTTAGTTTCAAAAGGTTTTAACCAAGGCAAAATTGACCCAACACTATTTGTTAAAACCCTAAAAAATGATATTTTTGTAGCCCAAGTATATGTAGATGATATAGTATTTGGCTCAACTAACTCAGACTTTTTACAAGATTTCACAACGATAATGGAAACTGAATTTGAAATGAGTTTAATAGGTCAATTAACTTTCTTTTTAGGGCTACAAATAAAACAGACCAGTGAGGGTACCTTTGTCTATCAACAAAAATACACAAAAGAACTACTTAGAAAATTTGGAATGGATAATACAAAAGAGATTAAGACACCAATGACTACCAATCAAACTATAGATAGTGACCCAAAAGGCAAACCTGTTGACCTTAAGTACTATAGAAGTGCTATAGGAAGCCTATTTTACTTAACTGCAAGTCGACCTGATATTCTTTTTGCAGTTAGTATGTGTGCTAGGTATCAAACATGTACTAAAGAGTCACACCTAACCCTAGTTAAAAGAATATTTAGGTACCTTAAAGGAACAGAAAGATTAGGAATTTGGTACCCTAGAACAGCCAAGTTTGAGCTTATTGGATATTCTGACTCAGACTATGCTGGCTGTAAATTAGACAGAAAAAGTACCAGTGGTGGATGCCAACTTCTAGGACTCTCACTAGTTAGTTGGTTTAGCAGAAAACAACACTGTGTTGCCCTATCCACCACTAAAGCTGAGTACATAGCTATGGGTGAGTGTGTAGCCCAACTACTCTGGATGATGCATACCCTAAAGGACCTTCACTTAGATTTTAAACAAGTCAAAATTTTTATAGATAACCTAAATTCAATTAATTTAACCAAAAACCCAATCCACCACTCTAGGACCAAACATATAGAAATCAAACACCATTTTGTCAGAGATCATGTAAATAAAGGAGAAATTGAACTTAACCATGTTGAATCTAAGTCTAACCTAGCTGATATATTTACCAAACCACTTCCTGAATCTGAATTTAGCAACTTAAGAAGGTTAATAGGAATGTGTGTTATAGACTAGGACTGACCTGATAAGCTTAAGTTGACTTTTGGTTTAACTAATTAAGCTTGTGAGTTTAAAAACATGGATCTTTCAAACTTGTTTTTCAAAAGTTTATTGTCTTTCAAAATTTAACTTAAACACGGACTTTTCAAACTTGTTTTTCAAGAACTTTATTGTCTTTCAAAATTTGATTTTCAAAACTGGCAGACTTAGCCTAAGCTTGACCCCTAGAATTGCATGAACCTATAGATTTAGGTAGCCGCATCTCACAAAACACATTAAGATTAACTTGTTTGTGTTTGCAAAAACATAGAACGGTTGTGAGATGCATAGGATACTGCCTGGACTTCCGAATGCTTAAGTCAGTGCATCACAGTAAGTCTGGGCATAAAATACCAACATTACAGTGATCAAATCAAGTAGTCTTGCACTAAAATCTGAGCTAGACATTATTACTTGACTTGACTAACCCAATGAACACTACTATCATCTAGACAGTTAGTCAGTAACTAGGGTTAGACACATGAAAAGGGACCACAATCATTACTTGGTCCAGGGGGAGCAGAGGTCAAAATACTTTTTCAAAATGTCATTTTTGACAAAACACATTTGAAAATTTTGATAAAAGTTGATAAAGATTGAGAGAGAGTTCCAGCTAATCCCTAAAAATATTTTTTTTGATTAAGAGTGATATTATATTTTCTGAAAAAAAAAATCTTTTTTGAAAGAAATTTTTTTTTTGAAAGCTAAGTTAATAGATTTAAGATTAGTTTTTTTTCTAACACTTAGCCTATATTTCTACTCCCTTAAACTTGTTATGCTTATATCTTTTTTGATGAATGACAAAGGGGGAGAGTAGGGTAAAAGGGTTAGAAAATTGCAAACAGCATGCTTATTTCACATTTATTTACCTCTGCTTTCTTGTATGCTGCAACTTTCATACCTATGCTTGTGTTATATTGTTTGCATGTTTATGCAAATTCATATCTGCTGTTTTTTTTCTAACTTTAACCTGAGTTGTCAATACATCAAAAAGGGGGAGATTGTTGGTGCAGTTTGCACTAACGGTCAAACTCGGGTTTTGATGTATGACAAAGTGGTTAAAGTTAGGGTTGTTGGTTTTTAACCTCTTTACTAAGTATGCAGGGTTGAAAGACTTAGGACCAGACACCAGGCTGAAGTCCAGGATGGTTGAGTCCTGGCGGGAAGTCCAGTTGGGTCCGCGGGACCTGACAACTGGCTGAAGACCAAGTTGGTTGAGACTTGGCAGGAAGACCAGAGTGGTTGAGCCTTGGCAGGAAGTCCTGGTGGGTCAAGAAGTCAAGTAAAGCTGCACAAAGGGTAAGTGAGGTAAGTCACTGGAGAAGCGAACTAGTGAGGACGAGTCCATTTATGGGACTTTAGGCGCGGTCCAATTTAGACCCATTTGAGTGATCTAAGTTGAGGCCTGGTTAGATCCTGGTCTAGGAGACAGGGTCTAATTAACTATGAATATATTTTACTCCAATATATTTGATAACATTATCTTACAGGGTTTGTTTGATATATGGACTAAGCTACAAAACACTTCTTGTGTAAATTAAGTCCTATCCATTTTGTTTAATTACTTAGTTACATCTTATTTAATTGTTTATTAATTCATGCTTTGTTCGGTGAAGCATGAGGATAGAAACAAATCTCCTTTGAATTAATTTTTAATTTGCTAAAACTTGTTCACTTCTTGTTAAATTAATTCCTATCCATTTTGTTACATCTTATTTAATTGTTTATTAATTCATATTTTTCGGTGAAGCATGAGGATAGAAACAAAGTCTCCTTTGAATTAATTTTTAATTGCTAAATATTGGATAAGGAGCACACGTGAATAGGATCTGGATAAGAACCAAAAAGCTCGAGAGCCCCTCTATAAAAAGCCTGGCTGTAGAGCTTGAAGGAAGATCGAAATATTTTTCTGAAAAAAAGGCTTTTCAAGTGCTCTCTCTTCCAAACTCTCCTGCTGCGGTCCAAGCTACGACGTGTTCACGTTTGATCGCTGCCGGAACTTCAACCCCAACATCTGAGCCCATCTAGGAGATCTTCTAAGTTGTTGGGTAACGCAATTTTTATTTCTTGCATTTAATTACTTGAAAGTGTGGGGTTGTCACACTTTCAATTCTTTTGTACTCGCCTACTCTATCGGGGTTTACCGGTAGAGAGTTTTAGTGGATTGCCCAACGGAAAGGTCCGAGGGACCTGGGCCTTCGAGTAGGAATCGCCGAAGGCTCCGAACGAAGTAAAACTACCTGTGTCGTTTGCATTGGTTTTTCGTTCGTGTTTTATTTTTTCCGCTGTGCACGCTTTTTAAAGCGCTCTAATTTTTTTAAAAAGTCACGTGATTCACCCCCTCTCTCACGTGCATCGATCCTACATGTAGTTCGCAAACTACCAGAAACATCAGTCGACTGCCCCCAGGGCAGTCGACTGATACAGTCTAATTCTGAATTTTTAGCCCAAATTCAGAAAGCCCTATAAAATTCGAAAAAATGTAAAATTTTGCAGCACATTTGTTAGGATATGACCTATCCTAGAAAAATATATTTTCATAAAAAATATCAAATGTGCTTGACTTTTGGTATAAACTCTAATCTCCTCAAAAATTGGCATTTTGTATCAACTTTGAAATCCATATATGAATCCATGTGTTTGCTAACTTCAATCATTACCATTTTACACATAGAATTGCTTTCACTTCCCCCTTTTTCTCATGTATTTTTAATATGACAAATCTCCCCCTCTTTATCCTTAACCTTAGATACATATTCATGAACCTTCCCTTGTGCCCATATAAGCCATATCTTATCATTCAATAGCAATTCATGAATTTCTAACAACATAAGCAATATCAAACCATGACATAAAATCTCATAAAGTAACGTGAAAGCATAAATAAACGTTTCATACATGACTTAAAAATAAAACATGAAAGTAACACAAGGGCTAAAGCCCCGAAGTAGCTAAATATGACAATTCCAAAATGGGTGTTTGAGAGATAAAACATAAATCTAAACAAAACACTCTCTACACTCAACCATCAAATAAAATCTATTACAAGTCGTCTCCTGGAGGAGTAAGAGGAGGGGCCTGATACGTGAGGTGCAACTGCTGTATCATGGCGTACATCTCATCCTGTTGTCGCTGGAACCTCTGACAAAACTGTGTGAGGCCATGAACCTCCTCTTGAATGGCAGTCTGTGTCTGCTGAAAGCCCATCTGCTGCTGCTGAAAGCCGTGGAAGTCCTCCCGGAGGCCATAAACCTCAGACTAGAGCTGGGAGAACTGCTCCTGTGTAACTCCCCCAGCGGACTCCTCATCAGAACTGGAGGAATCGGAACGCTGCCTCCAGACTATCTCCCCCTGCCTGCACTCAATCTCTGCCAAAGACAACTGTCGTGTACCAATTTGATCATAGTCCTTGGACAAGTGACGTACTTGACCGCTAGTCGTGCATATACCCCTAGACTCAAAGAACTCGGTCAGGACATGGCAAAAGGGCATGTAGATCTTCCCATTGACACTATGGGAAAAATGAACAATAGATGTAAAGACATGCAGAGTGATGTCGATGTCTAACCTCCTCTCTAAGGCGTACATCATTACCAAGTGTGGCAGTCGAATCCTCGACCGCCCCTTGGTAACAATGGGTAATATGCACTCTACGACAATTTTATATAAGACATTGCTAAATGGACTCATGTTCTTTGCGTCAAAAATACGCTGTGTAATACACCGATGTCTTGCAAAATAATGCATGTGAATTTGATCAATAGTGATATTTGGGAAAGTAAAAGGCTCAATAACTTTTGGGAAATACGTGAATGCATGGTTGGATGCCCTACACCCCAAAAATGCACCTAAAACTGTGGGTGAAAAGGGGATAATGACTCCTGCCACCATGGACTCATAGAGTTCATTATCGGGATTGATGCATGTGAGATTTGCATAGAACTCTTTACACATGTCTAGATTGACGTCATGCTGATAATACACCAACTGCTCTATCCCAAAATAAGTAATCATTTCAGCAATTTGGGGGGTTTTCTCTCGAAAATATGACCTATTAAGGTATCTACAGTTCATCAATACGAACTCATTATCGGCGAATCTCCTCCGGCACTCCTCGGATCGGAACCGAGGCGCATCCTGGTCTACTTGACCTTGTTGCGACGACCCCTCACCTTTTCTTCTCTTTTGGACAACTCTATTATGAACAACAACATGCATGTACCACAAATTACCCCATAAAGAGACAACACAAAGAAAAACATGCAAAAAGAGACAAATTAGTTCCAAATCATGAACTAAATGTGAAAAACAAACTACACAAGTAGTTACCGTTTGCCGAGACGTTACATGATGAATATTTGTGAGGCTTGACTCAAAGAAGGAGGTTTTCCTAACCCTAGGTGTAGATCTGAGATGGAGGAGGCTAGGAAGGTATTTTTAGGGCTTGGGAGGGCCTTAGAACAAGAGAGAAGGTCGGGGCAGAGAAGATCTCGCAGGAGGTGGCACGCAAAACCCTAGGTTTTGGCCACCCCTACGCGGCTGTTCTTATTTAAACCCACGCTTACCAGATTGAGAAATGAACAGAGAGTTCAGTCGGCTGCCCTTGGGGCAGTCGACTGGTAATTTGAGTTTTCCAGTTTCAGATTTATACGAGACCAGTCGATTGGTTCTGAGCCAGTCGACTGGTACCTGAATTTCAGTCTTCCAGTCCTAATTTCAGAAATGCGTAACTAATTCAACAAACCTCCAAAAAATCTGAAATTTTGTGGAGAGGTTTGTGGAGCCTATGTCTACTTGGGAAAAATATGTTTTCAAACAAATCTACTCCGAATCCCAAGATTGGTACAAAATTCAAAACTACCCAAATTGTGTCATTGAAACTTATCTAAAAGTCCTAATTTTGATCTCTCCTTGATGTATCTTCCCATAATTAATCACAATACGTTCCTAGCACTAAGTTATATGACGTTTACACATTAAACACCAATTTCTACCTAATATGATCCTATTTTCATCTTTTCCCCCATAAATCTCCTTTTAGTGTGCCAATTCTCTAGGATTAAGACTCAAATGAGTCTTTCAAATCCTTTAGCACATCCCTAAATCCATCTAATCTCCTTGAAGAAATCCTCCTGAAATCCATTGACCATGGATCCTGTTTTGACCTCTAGAGCTCTCCCTTGAGCTCTTAGCCCTAGTCACCTCCCTAGGTGACTTATCTACAAAGGCAAGACCACATCGGTGTTCCTCCGGGGTTTCTTGACCTTCAACTCTCACTCTCTTAACTTTTCATACCTTATCCTTGGTTGACTTTTTCTTTTCTCCTCTAAATGACTTTTCCTTGTTATTTTTGACCTTCCCTTTGCTATAGTCATATGATACCTTGCCATATGATTTTTCACCAGTCTTTTTACTAACATTTGACCCCCTAGATTTGTATCCTAGTCCCGGCTTACCATTTCTAAGGTGTTGATCATTTGGTATCACACTCAATCCCTTGGACCCTCTAATGAATCTATCTAAGTTCTTTTCTAACTTATCAAGATTTGCCCTCAGAACTTGATTTTCCTTTTCTAGATTTCTAACCTTAGTATCATCATGTCCATTGTGATCATTCCTAGATCTACCGACTTTTCTAGGCATGTGTCTCCCTTTCTTAGGGTTAATATCTTGGTCCTTAGGTCTAGAAACCCTAGATTTATCATGAAACATAGATTCTTTGGTATTTTGACACACAATAGTATTTCTATTTCTATCATGATACTTAAAGTCAATCGTACGCATAGGCAAGCAATCATTATTATTTCTAGCATTTGTAAAAGCATTGGAAATATAAGTAAAGTTAGGGATTACCTCCCTTACCCTTGTAGCTCTCCCTTGACATGAGCTTCTTTTCTTCTCAACTTTTTTCCATTTTCTTAAATGCTTCATCTTATTGAGCTCTCCTTTTCTTGGACATTGAGTGTGATAATGTCCTAGCTCCCCGCAAGTGTAGCACCTAATGTGCTTCTTTTCTTTCTTATCCCTACAACACACATTAGATTTCAAAGGAATCGACTTGGGTTTAGGAATTACCTCCTTTTTACCTAGTGGACACTTATCCTTGTAGTGTCCCTTCTTGTTGCATCCAAAGCATATGATGTGCTCTTTTGATTAGGCTTTGGTGGAGGTAGGAGCTTCTTCTTGCTCCGGTATTGAAGTAGGTCTCTCCTCCCCCTCAATTCTTGAAGTTGATACCTCTTCTTCTTCTCTTAATGAAGTGGATGATCTTTCACTTGATTGTGTCTCTTCACTTAATGAGGTTGACAATTCTTTTTTCTCTTGGTCTTCTTGGACCGTTGAACTTATCTCTTTGGGTTCTTCCACTATCTGAGCTTGTGTAGGGTTCTCATGACATTCTTCCAACTTATTCCACAACTCATATGCATTTTTATACTCACCTACACCAGTCAAAACATTATTAGGCAAAATATTAACTAATATATCAATTACTTTCTTATTTGCCCTAGATTGTGCTTGTTGCTCCTTAGTCCAATATCTAGGTCGGAATTTTTTCTCATGCTTGTCTTTTGGAATCTCGAATGGTTCTTCTAGCACCACCATGCACTCCCAATCCATTCCAAGCCAAGTCTTCATTCTTGTCTTCCAATAGTCAAAATCTTCATGATCGTAAGATGGTGGAATGTTGATGTCATCTCCCAACTTGTCTTACATCATTCTTCTCCTCTAGTTTGTGCTCTTTTGGCGGTTATTCCAACAAGAGCGGACCTTCGCTCTGATATCACTTGTTAGATCGTGTTCATCAAGCTAGAGGGGGGGGGGGTGAATAGCTTCTTTCGATTCGTTCTTCCTACAATCGTTAGTGCGCAAGCGGAATATACTAAATAAAGACAAAACTAACGAAAGGAACACAACTATTTACGTGGTTCGGATATAAAACTCCTACTCCACGGCTGCCCGTAAAGTGGGCGATCCCTAATCCGTCGGTGGATGATTCCTCGGAGCACCTCCGGCTAGATCTCGTAGCTCCTTGTGGGTGAAGAAACCTCACCACAACCTTTGGACACTACCTGAGCACAATAGACTACTAACCAGCTCTATCCAACCAGGTTTCGTCAAGAAAGAAAAGCCTAAAACGAGCTCCTTTAAATAGAACTCGAGTCTGAAATGACCGCTACCAGTCGACTGCCCCTGGGACAGTCGACTGGTCCCACTTAGATTCGAACGTTGCAAGCCCAACGTTCGAATCACCAGCCATCACCAGTCGACTGCCCCAGGTCCTCCCCTAAGCCTAGGGTTACCCTTCCCGAGTACATTTCTCTCCGCACTCGAATCCTCCCGGCTTAGTTCCGAGTACAAACACTCACACTCGGACCCTCACGACCTGGTTGACTCTTCAATCAGCAGTCTCGATCTGTTGCCTTCACGCCCTCTTCGTCTTCGGCTCCCGTCCCTCGAATGCGCACGCAAGCCCTCGACTTGCCTCCATGCCACCCTTCACGCATGCCTCGAAGTCCGCGTCCCTCGGCTCATCGTCTCTGCTTCAGCAGCCTCGATCTGTCACCTTCAAGCCCTCTTCAACTTTGGCCCTCGTCCCTCGGATACGCACACAAGCCTGCGGCTTGTCTTCATGCTATCCTTCATGTACGCCTCGAAGTCTGCTTCCCTCAGCTCATCGTACCTGCTTTGTCCATGGTCCCTCGGATGCGCACACAAGCCCACGGCTTGCCTCCATGCCACCCTTCACCTGAAGATATCCAACCAAGTCTATGTGTACCTGCAAACCTGCACACTCACATACACATATTAGAACAACAACAAACCCTAACGTAACCATATTGACACACAGATCAAAACTCATGATCCTCCAAATCATACTTGGGCCGATTGCCCCAACAAAGTTTGTGTTTCAAAATATATGGACAAAGAATGCTTTGTGAAAGCATCACCTTTCTTTAAAGCTACTCCCACCAACATTGGCCTGAAGCAATGACATTGTCAACTTGATTATCCTTTGGTATGTAAAACAATGAGTTTATTAGAGTTCCACCGTGCTAACCAAATTCATAGTGTGATGCATGTGAATATGACCTCCGAATACTGATGAACGTGTTCTTCTTTCTTTATCCAAATTCACTTTGATATAAGTCCTAGTCATGTATATAATAATGGTGGATTTTATTATATTTTTAACTTCTATAGATAACAATTTAAATTTAGACACTAATACTGCTCCAGAACACATGCTATCAGCGCTTGATGAGGCACCCACTAAACCACATGTGCACATACGTCTCAGTAACATATTGTTGTTGAATGTATGGATCGACATCTTTTTGATGTTACACGTGCTATCATATTTCATCATGAAAACAAATAATAGGGAGATGTTCTCATCTCCTACTAAACTAATTAATCATATAACTTGCCTTCTACATAGTAAAATATTTTTTTTGTCTTTATTCTAATCCATTTTTAAACTTTGTTATTAAGAGTTTTTCGTTGTTTAGGTGTTTATGTCTTATAGTTAGACATAACAAGGTTAGCTCTAAAACCACCTATACCTTTCCTGAGCACTCTCACAATTAAAAAGGATATAGGAGGTCCTATGTCCAATGCCTTGTCATTCTTTGAGACCACAGTATATTTCCTAGGCTCCATTTGTTTTGCAGAAAATATTATTCTAAAAATTATTTTTTTGGATTTTCCAATGTTTGATGCAATGGAAAATCATTGCCAATGAGAAATTATCTTTTGGCAATAAAAAATATAAACATTTTTTAAGACAATGACTTCCATTGAAAAAGAGCATAATTATTTTTCCCCTCCATCTGCAAGCTCTCCACTCTACAAATATACCCCTCTCCACACTCATCCGAGCAAGCCAATTGACCCAAGTAGGCCATCAAACCAAGTGATCCAGGCGAACTATACACTTTGATCAAGTTCAATAAGTTTGGTCGTTGGACAGATTAATCAATTCAATTGACCAACATGAGCAGGATGGGCAGACATGTTAATCGAGTTGATTGATTCAATTGGGCCAATTTGATTGGTTAGGTTGATCAGTTCAGTTAGGTCAATGGGCTAGACAATTAGGTCAGATCGAGTGAATCGGTCAATAGGATCATGCAAAGTGGTCTGACTGTGCAACGTAGGTTGGTGAGGCTAAGCAGGTCGATCAAGCTAGTCGGTCTAGCTAGGCTATCGGTCTGGTCGAGCTAGTCCGGTTGGTTGGGCCAATCAAAGCTTGGTGGGATAGTCGGGTTAGTTGAAATAGGTGGGTTGGTTGATGATCAAGGTGATTTGTGTCAGATGAATCAAGTTGGCTAGTTGAGCTAGGATCACTAGCCCTTTGATTGGGTCAGGCAAGTTGGTTGGTCAAGCAATCCCATTAGGCGAGCCGATCAAGCCGAGATGACCTAGTGGGTCAATTGATCTTGGCTTGTGCAATCCAACCAAGTTGGCTGGGGCAAGCTAGCTAGTTGAGTTAGCCAGTCAAGTCCGTCGATCGGGATGAGCTAATAAGGCAACTAGTTGCGCTAAGTAGACCGAGCAAGAAAATCAAGCCGCACAAAATCATCTGGACCAATTGGCTCAGCCTAGAGAAGAGAAAAATATTTTCACCTCTATGCGCCAAATGCAAGAAATTTTTTTTCAACATATCTTAGTAACATATCCAAACAAAAGAAAAAAGTTCTATGTTCCTTGAGAAAGTAATGGATGAAGTAAACTTAAGCTAGTCTTGGTATAAAACAGATTGTCTTTTTGTAACAA
This sequence comes from Boesenbergia rotunda, assembly GCA_024364735.1. Lineage (NCBI taxonomy): Eukaryota > Viridiplantae > Streptophyta > Magnoliopsida > Zingiberales > Zingiberaceae > Boesenbergia > Boesenbergia rotunda. The sequence continues at coordinate 38,084 of JAGFNQ010002429.1, forward strand.
CAATAATATTGAAAAAAAATCTCATTTTGGTCGTGCTCTCTATAGCATGTAATGTACATAATCATGAATGAAATAAACCAAGAATGTGCAATGGAGATAAAGCTGACCTTTCCGGGCCCTGTTAACAGGACAGGTTTCTCAGTGTTCTGGCCTCGACGTTCTTGAATGGTCTCCAGACCTGTAGTTAATCATAAACTTATTAAAACAGCATTTCCCACTCAAGGTGTATCTTTTTTTAATTTTTCATAATAAAGAATCATCTATGTTACTGAGGCAAACAATGAAAAAACAATGATAATAACTAGATTCTTTCCAATTGGATGCTTAAAAAAACCCTCAGAAACTAAGATTCGTATATTGCAGAAAAGAGTACAAAAATTTATAATGTTCATAGTTCTCCTATTTTAAGACAACACAATGGTAGCACAATCCACTATAATTCCTTAAGTTTTTTTTAAAAAAATACATACTCCATATCCCACTGAAAAAAAGCACACAACATTGGAGAAGAATTAACCAACATTTAATAGAGCAAGAGAAAAACTATGGGAAATCCATAAATATAATTACATAAATACATGAACAATCAAATAATATACAGTCAATTGTCAATATATATAAGAAATATATTTACTTTAAACAACTACCCATAATAGACTGATGAATAAAAGAAGTAATAAAAGAAAAAAGAGTAAAAAAAACACTAAGAGTGAATGATAATAGTTAACATAAAATAGGAACGTGGCACATTATTTATTTTGTTGAATATCTTGATGGAAAATTCTCAGTTTAACCATAACTTAACTTTACTCGGATCCAATTTCAAACTAATAAAAAAATTAACAGGCATTGTGCCTGCTATGTTGGTGATGCAGGAGGATTTGTTAAATTTTTTAATTATTTTTAGTAAATTATTATTTTTTGTAATTTTTGAGTTTTTTGGTATTTTAGCTTTATCTTTTATATTTTTTAGATTTTGAGTCCGTTTAGGAATTTTATGATTGTGAATCTGTTAATAATTTTTTCTTTCTTTTAGAATTTCTTTCCTTTCTTTACAAGTTATAAATTGTAGTTTATATATTAGGATTTCTTTCTTTTATTTGGGTCTTAGGGTTTAGAGTCTATATAAACATCTGTTTAGCAGTTTGGGAGATAATACTCAGTTATTAAATAAAATTTCCTTTTTTCAGATAAATCTGGAGGACAATGGTTATCTCTTCTTGCCTTCTCCTCAAACCCCCTTCTCATCAATCCGCAGGATAAACGCTATTCTGTTTGGCGTCAGTTTTATTGTACAAAGCAATCAAAATTTCTTGTAGCTAAGATGGACTAAGAATATAAGTAAACAATCTAAATGCTCAAGGTTTTAAAAAAGCATACACACACGGTATGCATTAACCACTTCATAGAGGACATGTATGCAAGAAAGCTAGCTAGAGGCTTTTTGCTTCTCTCTTAAGTTCAGATCTTTTAGCCTTACCAAGTACTGGGCGTGTTTTAGCAATACAATTTTATATTTTTGGAAAAAGAAGGCACTCAAAGATGCATCAAGCATGATGCTAAACACAAAAGGAGTTTCACTGATTGGGAAACATCTATCCATCTGAATTAATGTCTTCAAAGTTTACAGAGCCAACAACTCAAATTTTGCTTAGCCAAGCATGCCAGAGAAATGAGCATAAAAGTCCTAAAGAGTGGAATTAGATGTTCATTCGGCATCATTACCACTAGAAACAAAATTCAAGTATCCATTCTTTTTACATGATTTTAAGCATGATTAGACAAATAGAACCAGTTATACCATTAATAGGCGCACATGAGCGAATCAAGACTGCAGCACCAACTCCCTCCTTATCTGCAACAACATTGAGCATCATATGGAGTCCATAGCACAGATATACATATGCATGCCCTCCTGGTCCAAACTATCACAAACAATGGAACAAGAATAAATCTTCAACAATAATTCTACATTACTGAAAATGAAAAAATATATATATATAACGATGATTCACGTCAAGAATTTGCCTCCCAAACTAGCCCAAATTCATGAAGGTGCATTCTAGTTATGAAATCTATATCAACCTCCGAAGAAAGCACCGGGACCAACAAAGAGCTTACTACAGGAGCAGTTCTCGAAGTGACACCAAAGCGACCGTGGCATGCCGAATCGTTGGGCCTATATGCTTCCACCTACAACAAGAGGTCATTTCAAATTTAAACGACACCAAAAACAACGGAAATACTCCAGTCCTCCGCCACATCCCCGAGTTAGGGCTTCAAATACGGGAAACCAAAGAACGCAAGATAAAAGATAATTTGGGCTTTACCTCCGTGATCTGGAGAATGACGTCGTCTCGGCGGAGGAACTTGCCGAGCAAGCGAGGCGCTAGCTCGAGAGAATCGACTAGGAAGAAATCCTTGTGCAAGATAGCGCCCGGCTCCGAAAGAGGGGAAATTCCGCCCACCATGCGCACCGAATCCGGCTGCGTGACGGATTTCGGAGGCCTGCCCTCTCCGACTCTAGCGGTGCTACGGTACCTCCGCGCGGTTCTTTTGAAGCGGGCATCGCCGACGGTCGTCGCGGAAGCAGCAGCATGCCTCCGCATTCCCGCGAGCAAGCTTCTGGACTCGTGCTGGGTCACTTTGAACTGCATTCAACTGTGCGTGCGAGATTAGGGTTGGAAATAGGTCTAGTCTGTATTTGGCATGATCTGAAATGATCTGTTTAAAAATAAAATAATAATCAGACCTTTTTGAAAGTTTATTTTTCTTATCAGGTCAGACTCAAACTCAATATAAAGCCTATGAAGTCTGACACCTGGGCATGTAAAAATTACATTATATAAATTATCAAATGTCAAAATAGAGTGTAAAAATAGAATTTTGATCCTCAGACTCCAACCGAAAAATACTTATCTACACCATACTAACCAACAAACCACAAATGGTTAACATGTATTTACTTTGCAACCAACATATATATTTATGATATCTTTAGCTAATTTGTTAAATTAGTATTTTGGATAATCGAATATTCGAATTGAATTATTATATTTTAGATATTAGAAGTATTTTGAAAAATCGAATTAAATTACAGATTTTGTAAACAGGCCACATGCCAGGCCAGACTCAGGCCTAGAACAAAGCCTATAACAAGCCACAGGCCAGGTTCAGACCAGTTTGTTATTATATAGGTCTGACCTGTTAAAGTAAAAATTTAACCTGACCTGACCTGATCTATTTTCATCCCTAGTGGAATCTTAGTGACTCGGTACGTGACAATTCTAATTCTTAAACAAATCTTTAAAATATTTTATTTATTTATTAAGATGTCGACTATTATGTGGCTCTTATTCACCTATTAGCTAATAATTTTTTTTTTTGATAGTCTCATTTTTTTTAATTTTCCGAACTAATTAATTTCCAACTTAATCAATTTATTCTCATAATAATTTTCTACCGGTTAATTGGAGAAAACTCCCCAATCCCAAACTAGCCTTTGCATGCACTCTCCACTTGATAAATTCTTTGCATTCACTCCCTGATGGATTGAGTATAAAAGAGTGAAAACTCATTATATATTGTAAAGATGTTGGTGCAGTTTGCACTAACGGTCAAACTCGGGTTTTGATGTATGACAAAGTGGTTAAAGTTAGGGTTGTTGGTTTTTAACCTCTTTACTAAGTGTGCAGGGTTGAAAGACTTAGGACCAGACACCAGGCTGAAGTCCAGAATGGTTGAGTCCTGGCGGGAAGTTCAGTTGGGTCCGCGGGACCTGACAACTGGCTGAAGACCAAGTTGGTTGAGATTTGGCAGGAAGACCAGAGTGGTTGAGCCTTGGCAGGAAGTCCTGGTGGGTCAAGAAGTCAAGTAAAGCTGCACAAAGGGTACGTGAGGTAAGTCACTGGAGGAGCGAACCAGTGAGGACAAGTCCATTTATGGGACTTTAGGCGCGGTCCAATTTAGACTCATTTGGGTGATCTAAGTTGAGGCCTGGTTAGATCCTGGTCTAGGAGACAGGGTCTAATTAACTATGAATATATTTTACTCCAATATATTTGATAACATTATCTTACAGGGTTTGTTTGATATATGGACTAAGCTACAAAACACTTCTTGTGTAAATTAAGTCCTATCCATTTTGTTTAATTACTTAGTTACATCTTATTTAATTGTTTATTAATTCATGCTTTGTTCGGTGAAGCATGAGGATAGAAACAAATCTCCTTTGAATTAATTTTTAATTTGCTAAAACTTGTTCACTTCTTGTTAAATTAATTCCTATCCATTTTGTTACATCTTATTTAATTGTTTATTAATTCATATTTTTCGGTGAAGCATGAGGATAGAAACAAAGTCTCCTTTGAATTAATTTTTAATTGCTAAATATTGGATAAGGAGCACACGTGAATAGGATCTGGATAAGAACCAAAAAGCTCGAGAGCCCCTCTATAAAAAGCCTGGCTGTAGAGCTTGAAGGGATATCGAAATATTTTTCAGAAAAAAAAAGGCTTTTCAAGTGCTCTCTCTTCCAAACTCTCCTGCTGCGGTCCAAGCTACGACGTGTTCACGTTTGATCGCTGCCGGAACTTCAACCCCAACATCTGAGCCCATCTAGGAGATCTTCTAAGTTGTTGGGTAACGCAATTTTTATTTCTTGCATTTAATTACTTGAAAGTGTGAGGTTGTCACACTTTCAATTCTTCTGTACTCGCCTACTCTATCGGGGTTTACCGGTAGAGAGTTTTAGTGGATTGCCCAACGGAAAGGTCCGAGGGACCTGGGCCTTCGAGTAGGAGTCGCCGAAGGCTCCGAACGAAGTAAAACTACCTGTGTCGTTTGTATTGGTTTTTCGTTCGTGTTTTATTTTTTCCGCTGTGCAAGCTTTTTAAAGCGCTCTAATTTTTTTAAAAAGTCACGTGATTCACCCCCTCCTTTCACGTGCATCGATCCTACAAGTGGTATTAGAGCCTGGTACGCTCTGTATCAGTGCAACCACCATAAGAACCGGGGGAAATCCAGTTTTTTTTTTCCGATTTTTGGTTTTTCGCTACACATGATCTAAATTAGGTATTGTTGCCTAGATTTGGATTATTTTTTTCGTTCGTTTGATTTTACTCGAATTTGGTGCAACACCATTTCGAGTCGCTCTTTCTCTTTCTTCTCCTTTTCCTACCACACTACTAATCCAAGACCTAGTCTTGGGACAAGTTTTTGTGTGGTCTATTTCAGATGGCTCAAGGTGAAGGGTTTAGCACTGCTCGTCCTCCACTCTTCAATGGGGAAGACTTCCCTTACTGGAAACGAAGAATGGAGGTGTACCTAAAGACAGACATGGATTAATGGTTCGCGGTGCAATCTGGCTACGAACCACCAATGGACGAGGGAAACAATGCACCATTGAAGCCTGACAGATGGAACCTTGATATGAAGAGAAAGGCCCAGACTGAGTACAAGGCGCAGAACACCCTCCAGTGCGGACTAACAAAAGAGGAATTGAACCGTATCGGCCCAACTGAATCTGCCAAAGAGCTCTGGGACAAACTGATTGAACTACATGAAGGCACCTCTGATGCAAAGGTAACAAAAAGGGATTTACTTTTAAATAAGTTATTTAACATAAAAATGCAGGAAGGAGAATCTGCAAGCCAACTTCACGCTCGGATCAAGGACATACTAAATGGACTCCACCTAATCGGGCACAAACAAGAAAACAGAGACATCATAAGATATGCTTTAAATGCGTTCCCTAGAAATTCACTATGGGCATCTATTATAGATGCTTATAAAATTTCTAGGAACCTTTCTAAAATTAATTTAGATGAATTGTTTTGTGAATTAGAACTGCACGAACAGACTAACGCCAAGGCCGAGAAAGGGTTTGCCTTATTTGCAGGTTCCTCAAAAGAAGGCAAGTCAAAGAAGAAAATTCAAAAATTAGAAAAAGAGTCGGACTCAGACTCAGATGATGAGGAACAAATGGTCAACCTAGTAAGAAAGGTCTTCGCCAAAAAGAAAAGCCAGTTCTCAAGAAAGGACCTCCAGAGGATAATGAAGCCCACCAGCAGTGAAGACAAAAGTAAAATAACCTGCTTCGGCTGCAACAGAAAAGGACACTTCAAACACGAATGCCCCTACAAAAAGGAGAATCAACCCAAGAAGAATAAGAAAAGAAGGCTCTTCAAGCCGCTTGGGACGACAGCACAGACGACTCCGACGATGAACCACCAAGGAACTCAAACTATCTCGCACTAATGGCAACCGGACCCGGGTCAGACTCAGAGCACGACGAAGATTCCGAATACGAGTCGAGTCAAGAGATCGGACTCTTTTCGGACGACTCGACTAAGGTATATTTAGATTCAGTTAGTCAAAATTTTTTTAAGATTATCTCTGCTTTAAATAAAAAATTGCTTGCATCTGAATCTAGAAATGACCAGCTCCTTAAGGAAAATCAAGACCTTAAGGAGTAATTAATTAATACCAGAACATTAACTGAACAAACTCAAAATCAAAAATTAATTGAGCTTGAAACTGAAAACTCAACCCTAAAGGGCGAAGTCCTAAAACTTAAGGATCTACTAGCAACTTTCACAACCCGATCCAAGAACCTTGACCTTATTCTTGGATCACAAAAGGGCATGTACAACAAATCTGGGATAGGATATAAATCAAGATCGACCCAAAGATCCTTTATCTCCTTTATCCACCCCCGTAAAAATCAACGAAAAGCGTGGGTTCCGAGAGCTTATCTAACAAAGCAAGTAGGTTAGAATCAATTTTATGTCCCAAAAAGGGACATCCATTACATTGACCCTAGACACCCAGTCTACAATTTAGGGGGAGGCTCCAAACTAGTTGGCACCTCAAAATCAGCCTTTGCCCAGGTGGGCACTTAGGACTAGCTTCAAAGTTAATTTGACTCTTGTACTATTTAGTACCAGGGTTTTCAATAAGTAAGTTAAAAGTCCAACTTCTTTAAGCGGCTTTGCCTAGAAGATGGTTGTTGCTCCAATAAGGCTTCGGCCAAAGAAGGCCACTGTGCCTCGCCATGGCCTAGAAGCCAATTATTGAAGTGTACTTTTAAATTACTACTTGTTAAACTTGGATCTAACACAAGGTCAAGTTAACTTTTCTAATCAAACTCAAAATCATCTCACAAAATCATAGGACTCCCTTGATTGATGACTTAGACCGAGTGAGATGAATAAGGATAACCAAATTCAAATTATTGATTGATAACTCAACTTTCAAACTTAAATTCAAATTCAAATTCAAAAAATTAAAATTCAAATTCAAATTCAAAAATTAAAATTCAAATTCAAATTCAAAAAATAAAATTCAAATTCAAAAATTAAAAGTCAAATTCAAATTCAAAAAATAAAATTCAAATTCAAAATTCAAATTCAAATTCAAATTCAAAAATTAAAATTCAAATTCAAAAATTAAAATTCAAATTCAAATTAAAATTAAAATTCAAATTCAAAAATTAAAATTCAAATTCAAATTCAAAAAATAAAATTCAAATTCAAATAAAATTCAAATTCAAAAATAAAAATCAAATTCAAAATCAAAATTAACATAACTCAAATTTAAAATTCAAACTAAAGTTTTTAAATCTTCTTAAATTTTTTTTAAAATTCAAAAACTTAACCTAAGGTCTAAACCTTTTACTTAACTGTAGGAAAACAAATGGATCATTGACAGTGGATGCTCCAGACACATGACTGGGGATCCCACCAAATTTACAGAACTCAAGTACAAAAGACTAGGGACCGTTGCTTTTGGAAACAACGGTAAACTTAAGGTAATTGGCCTAGGCAATATTGAACTTGAGTCTGATTTCATAATAACAAATGTATTACTTGTTGAAAATTTCAACTTCAATTTACTAAGCATTAGCCAATTGTGTGACACTGGTTATAAGGTTAGGTTCCTATCCAATGAATGTCTGATCAAACACAATGACAACCCAAACATCACACTTAGAGGACTTAGGCACAATAACATTTATGAAATTAAGTTAACCTGTCCCTTAGAAAACTGCCTCTTAACCCATAAGGATGAGACTTGGCTCTGGCATAGGAGACTTTCACACACTCACTTCAGAAAACTACCTAAACTAAATGGTTTAGTTAGAGGCCTACCAAAGTTATCTAACCTTGAGTCAACCTTATGTAATGCTTGTCAACAAGGAAAACAAACTAGGTCAACCCACAAACCAACTAATCAAACTCAAACCAAGTCAATTCTGGAATTAATTCACCTAGACCTATTTGACTCACATGGGGTTAAATCAATTAATGGGAACCTATACTGCCTAGTAATTATAGATGACTATTCAAGATTTACCTGGGTAAAATTCTTAAAAAATAAAGATGAAACTTTTGATACACTCACTCAATTTTGTAAATTAACAGAAAATGAAAAAGGGATTAAAATCAAAAGACTTAGGAGCGATAATGGCGGAGAATTCAAAAATCACAAATTTAATCAATTTTGTCTAGAAAATGGCTACCATCACGAATTCTCTTGCCCTAAAACACCTCAACAAAATGGAGTTGTAGAAAGAAAAAATAGAACACTACAAGAAGCAGCTAGAACAATGCTAAATGAATACAACTCACCTAAATACCTTTGGGCTGAGGCTGTTAGTACAGCTTGTTATGTACAAAATAGAATAACTATAATTAAAAACCTAGGAAAGACCTCCTTTGAAATCTATTATAACAAACAACCTAACATTAAATACCTTAAAGTATTTGGATGTAAAGTCTATATCTTAAATACTAGAGAACACTTAGGAAAATTTACTTCTAAGGTTGAGGAAGGTATCTTTGTAGGTTATTCCCTTACCAGTAGAGCCTATAGAGTTTATAACAAAATTACCCTAAAAATTGAAGAAACTACAAATGTAAAATTTGATGAAAAATCTGACCCAAATAACTCTGATCAAACCACCTACCAACCAATTGACTTTGTTAGATCCAGTACTAACCCTGATGAAAGGCCAATTGAGGACCAAAACGATGATCTAACTGAACCCACACCTGAAACTGAACCTAACCAACCCAGAACTGTTCGAGTTAGCTCAGCCCACCCAACTGATCAAATCATAGGTGATCCAGAACTAAGGGTTCAGACTAGATCAGCCTTTAGAAATCTTAGTCAGATAGCTCTGATTTCCAAAATTGAACCTAAGTCTATAGAAGAATCCTTACTTGACCCTGATTGGATCATTGCCATGCAAGAGGAGTTAGCTCAATTTGAACGTAGTCAAGTCTGGGATTTAGTACCCTTACCTAAAAACAAAAAGTTTATTGAAACCAAATGGGTTTTTCGAAATAAACTTAATGAACAAGGTGAAACAGTAAGAAATAAGGCTAGGCTAGTAGCTAAGGGGTTTAGCCAAGTAGAAGGTCTTGATTATGATGAAACCTATGCCCCTGTAGCTAGACTTGAATCCATTAGAATGCTCTTAAGTTATGCAGCCCATAAGGGATTTAAGCTTTATCAAATGGATGTTAAGTCAGCCTTCCTAAATGGCCTAATTAAAGAAGAGGTTTATGTAGGTCAACCCCCTGGTTTTGAAAGCTTAGAACACCCTGACTATGTCTTTAGACTTAAGAAAGCCCTATATGGACTTAAGCAAGCACCTAGGGCCTGGTATGAAAGACTGTCTAACTACTTAGTTTCAAAAGGTTTTAACCAAGGCAAAATTGACCCAACACTATTTGTTAAAACCCTAAAAAATGATATTTTTGTAGCCCAAGTATATGTAGATGATATAGTATTTGGCTCAACTAACTCAGACTTTTTACAAGATTTCACAACGATAATGGAAACTGAATTTGAAATGAGTTTAGTAGGTCAATTAACTTTCTTTTTAGGGCTACAAATAAAACAGACCAGTGAGGGTACCTTTGTCTATCAACAAAAATACACAAAAGAACTACTTAGAAAATTTGGAATGGATAATACAAAAGAGATTAAGACACCAATGGCTACCAATCAAACTATAGATAGTGACCCAAAAGGCAAACCTGTTGACCTTAAGTACTATAGAAGTGCTATAGGAAGCCTACTTTACTTAACTGCAAGTCGACCTGATATTCTTTTTGCAGTTAGTATGTGTGCTAGGTATCAAACATGTGCTAAAGAGTCACACCTAACCCTAGTTAAAAGAATATTTAGGTACCTTAAAGGAACAGAAAGATTAGGAATTTGGTACCCTAGAACAGCCCAGTTTGAGCTTATTGGATATTCTGACTCAGACTATGCTGGCTGTAAATTAGACAGAAAAAGTACCAGTGGTGGATGCCAACTTCTAGGACCCTCACTAGTTAGTTGGTTTAGCAGAAAACAACACTGTGTTGCCCTATCCACCACTGAAGCTGAGTACATAGCTATGGGTGAGTGTGTAGCCCAACTACTCTGGATGATGCATACCCTAAAGGACCTTCACTTAGATTTTAAACAAGTCAAAATTTTTATAGATAACCTAAGTTCAATCAATTTAACCAAAAACCCAATCCACCACTCTAGGACCAAACATATAGAAATCAAACACCATTTTGTCAGAGATCATGTAAATAAAGGAGAAATTGAACTTAACCATGTTGAATCTAAGTCTAACCTAGCTGATATATTTACCAAACCACTTCCTGAATCTGAATTTAGCAACTTAAGAAGGTTAATAGGAATGTGTGTTATAGACTAGGACTGACCTGATAAGCTTAAGTTGACTTTTGGTTTAACTAATTAAGCTTGTGAGTTTAAAAACATGGATCTTTCAAACTTGTTTTTCAAAAGTTTATTGTCTTTCAAAATTTAACTTAAACACGGACTTTTCAAACTTGTTTTTCAAGAACTTTATTGTCTTTCAAAATTTGATTTTCAAAACTGGCAGACTTAGCCTAAGCTTGACCCCTAGAATTGCATGAACCTATAGATTTAGGTAGCCGCATCTCACAAAACACATTAAGATTAACTTGTTTGTGTTTGCAAAAACATAGAACGGTTGTGAGATGCATAGGATACTGCCTGGACTTCCGAATGCTTAAGTCAGTGCATCACAGTAAGTCTGGGCATAAAATACCAACATTACAGTGATCAAGTCAAGTAGTCTTGCACTAAAATCTGAGCTAGACATTATTACTTGACTTGACTAATCCAGTGAACACTACTATCATCTAGATAGTTAGTCAGTAACTAGGGTTAGACACATGAAAAGGGACCACAATCATTACTTGGTCCAGGGGGAGCAGAGGTCAAAATACTTTTTCAAAATGTCATTTTTGACAAAACATATTTGAAAATTTTGATAAAAGTTGATAAAGATTGAGAGGGAGTTCCAGCTAATCCCTAAAAATATTTTTTTGATTAAGATTGATATTATATTTTCTGAAAAAAAATCTTTTTTGAAAGAAATTTTTTTTTGAAAGCTAAGTTAATAGATTTAAGACTAGTTTTTTTTAACACTTAGCCTATATTTCTACTCCCTTAAACTTGTTATGCTTATATCTTTTTTGATGAATGACAAAGGGGGAGAGTAGGGTAAAAGGGTTAGAAAATTGCAAGAAAATTGCAAACAGCATGCTTATTTCACATTTATTTACCTCTGCTTTCATATCTGCTTGTGTGCTGCAACTTTCATACCTATGCTTGTGTTATATTGTTTGCATGTTTATGCAAGTTCATATCTGCTGTTTTTTTCTAACTTTAACCTGAGTTGTCAATACATCAAAAAGGGGGAGATTGTTGGTGCAGTTTGCACTAACGGTCAAACTCGGGTTTTGATGTATGACAAAGTGGTTAAAGTTAGGGTTGTTGGTTTTTAACCTCTTTACTAAGTGTGCAGGGTTGAAAGACTTAGGACCAGACACCAGGCTGAAGTCCAGGATGGTTGAGTCCTGGCGGGAAGTCCAGTTGGGTCCGCGGGACCTGACAACTGGCTGAAGACCAAGTTGGTTGAGACTTGGCAGGAAGACCAGAGTGGTTGAGCCTTGGCAGGAAGTCCTGGTGGGTCAAGAAGTCAAGTAAAGCTGCACAAAGGGTAAGTGAGGTAAGTCACTGGAGGAGCGAACCAGTGAGGACGAGTCCATTTATGGGACTTTAGGCGCGGTCCAATTTAGACCCATTTGGGTGATCTAAGTTGAGGCCTGGTTAGATCCTGGTCTAGGAGACAGGGTCTAATTAACTATGAATATATTTTACTCCAATATATTTGATAACATTATCTTACAGGGTTTGTTTGATATATGGACTAAGCTACAAAACACTTCTTGTGTAAATTAAGTCCTATCCATTTTGTTTAATTACTTAGTTACATCTTATTTAATTGTTTATTAATTCATGCTTTGTTCGGTGAAGCATGAGGATAGAAACAAATCTCCTTTGAATTAATTTTTAATTTGCTAAAACTTGTTCACTTCTTGTTAAATTAATTCCTATCCATTTTGTTACATCTTATTTAATTGTTTATTAATTCATATTTTTCGGTGAAGCATGAGGATAGAAACAAAGTCTCCTTTGAATTAATTTTTAATTGCTAAATATTGGATAAGGAGCACACGTGAATAGGATCTGGATAAGAACCAAAAAGCTCGAGAGCCCCTCTATAAAAAGCCTGGCTGTAGAGCTTGAAGGGATATCGAAATATTTTTCAGAAAAAAAAGGCTTTTCAAGTGCTCTCTCTTCCAAACTCTCCTGCTGCGGTCCAAGCTACGACGTGTTCACGTTTGATCGCTGCCGGAACTTCAACCCCAACATCTGAGCCCATCTAGGAGATCTTCTAAGTTGTTGGGTAACGCAATTTTTATTTCTTGCATTTAATTACTTGAAAGTGTGGGGTTGTCACACTTTCAATTCTTTTGTACTCGCCTACTCTATCGGGGTTTACCGGTAGAGAGTTTTAGTGGATTGCCCAACGGAAAGGTCCGAGGGACCTGGGCCTTCGAGTAGGAGTCGCCGAAGGCTCCGAACGAAGTAAAACTACCTGTGTCGTTTGTATTGGTTTTTCGTTCGTGTTTTATTTTTTCCGCTGTGCAAGCTTTTTAAAGCGCTCTAATTTTTTAAAAAGTCACGTGATTCACCCCCCTCTCACGTGCATCGATCCTACAAAAGATGCTTACAGTTGATGATGAAACAAACATCAAAGTTTGCTTCATATAAATGCTTACAGTTGGCACTTTTTCAAGTAAAAAAGAATACAACACAAACTTATAAAACAAACATTCAAACAAATTTTTACCAATATCCTAGCCGTAAGATTTGATGGCTTATATTCTCTGCACGAAAAGCTTCACTGAATGCTAAAAGTTGTATAGCACTGCTGCACTGACGTCTGTTTAAAATATACAATAACATCGTAAAAGGTCATGTGATGATCTCGAATATTCCACACGGTCAACTTCATGACTATTTATAAAGAAATAAATCAGAAAATTATAGATGGTCTACATCGAATTTAAATATACAATAATTGAAGCATATAACAGAGACAATAGGGAACATTTATCCCTCTTGCAGCACGAATTTAAGAAATTTGATGCAACCTCTTTCAGCAAAGCAAATAGAGAAAAGAGAAAGGAATGAAATTCTTAAAAAAACAAAGCTCCTTTTATAGACTCATCCGATGGAATCTCACAATCTATGCCAATTTCTGCTTCAATAAAGCAGCACAATTAATCTTTCATAAGTAAATAGTGAATCAACTGTAAGACCCGATGAGGGATCAGGTATATCAAAAAGCTAGCTTGGATTTAAAACATTTCAGTAACCCCTATATTGCATGTTGCACTTCTTGATGCTTATACACATAAAACAGGAGTTCTAAGATACATAACCTGTGAGGATGTAAGAACTTCAAGAAGACAGTTGCGGTGTTGCCTTGGTTGCCTCTGAAGTAACAGCAATTTTATCAGCAGTCTCTAAACTCCCAACAAAGGACACAAAAGATAGGAGGGTTTTGGAAGAGCAAATCTCATGAGACCCGTATCCGTTTGCTGTTGCTGCAGCGAGGACACTTGTAGTTCTTGATGTACTCAGCCTTTGCAGGGGTGACCTTTACGCACTTTCCATGGAACCATTTCTCACAAGTATCGCAGAAAATCCAGAAGTTATCTAGGACAGAACTCTCTCCACATGAGGCACAGAGATAATCATCCTCTTCCTCATTCAACTCCTCATTCTCTTCCTTTGCATGCTTTCCTCTAGAGTTTTTGGCCTGATATTCAGCCTTCTGTAAATTGTAAATAAAATAGACGGTTAATTTGTGCTAACCTTAGGCACAGATATTGTCTAGTATTGATCCAAGAGAGTGTCAAAAATCTCATCACTTGAGAAAAAAACCTATTGGAAATTTCATCGAGTCTGTCACAAGATTTCCATGTTTAAATAGAGTGCTGCATCAGATACCAATCCACTTACAGTGAGAAGATGAATGTTGTGAGCCATTATCATGGAACTACAATATGAAGAAGGTTAAGAGAATCATCATTTGCTGGAATAACTAATCCTAGAAAGATGATTCCAAAGCACCATTCAACTACCTTCATTCTTTAAATTTGAAGTACAAAATTAATTATAATGTCAGTAGAGTAGATCTAAACCCCTCATACATAGTAGACATTTATGTGCTTCATATAAACAAGTGAAAAATAGGATAAGCAACTGCCAATCTGATATTTTGATAGCCAATTGAAATTGCACGAGATGGTAATAGATGGTTTAAGTTAAACATCAACAAAAAGTCATGTAAATCCCAACTATTTGAGACAAACTGTACATATCTTATTGCTCCTTAAACCAAATTAAATCATCTTAGTCCCATTAACTAGAGTTTCATTTGTTCTTCCTCTCTCCCTCAGATCTTCAACTCTAATTCATTTAATTTATCTAACTAGAACAACTATTGCTTATATTTGGATATGCCCATACCATCCTGACATATTGTCTTGTATCATTTAATAACATCTAATTATTCTTGAATAACAAATTTGATTTTGTATATTTCTTAGTAATCTCACATATTTATCTTACGATTCTCATCTCTATTATACAAGTTTTCTGACCAATTGTTCCTAAGTAACTTATAAATATCAAAGGTGATGGTAAAGTTTTTTGCATAAGTTGTAATTGTTGGAAAATCCAAAATAGGTCATAGGTGTCCTCAGGTGGGAATCTGAAGAAGGTGAAAGAGTTAGATAAGGGCAAGGCCCTTCACTTCAAAATGTCCATCACAGGGAGCCTGTACATGCAAAGCAATTAGAAAAAGGTCCCAGCTTTAAGTGAATAGATATTTTCCACACTTGGCCATCTAAATAGGTAGCTCTCTACATGATGAGATCATAAATCAATTCAACCAGAAAAAGGCCTAGATGAAATATATCTCCAAATATTCTGGTAAGGAGTATATTCTATGGACGTTCTAGGCAACCACTTGAAGCCTGCACAAATTTAGGGTTTAGTTGAAAGATAACTCCCATCGATAGTTGTCAAAATAGTATTCAGGATCCCATGGTCAACAAATCTAAGATAAGATAAGTGAAATAGGAATGTGTTGACAAAAATCTTGCATGTTATTGTAGCAAAAGATGATTACACTCACCCCAGGTGTCTCTCATAGCTCATTCCCAAGTTATGTGAAGGAAGGTAAATCACGAGGTCAGCTTATAGCTGACCGTCAAGTGGCTAGGGGTGAGAGGAGTTTTTCCCCAAGGGCATGCGCCCACCAAGAATTGATCTCTGCTTCAGGTTGCATATTATGTATCATGTTCAAGTTGCATGTTATGTACCATTAGTACTCAAGTATCATATTATTATAAGATTAATAATAGCGTGGATTATCAAAAAAAAAATAGAATGGATTATTATGAATAATGGCATATATTGAAAAGAATTAGTAGACAATAAAAATATATCATAATCAATGACAAAATCATATTTAGTAATACAGAATTACTAAACAATACGAGATTATCATTACAAATTAAAATCCACTGTGTATAACATTTTGTGCTGTAAGATTCATTTAGATCTTCATGACATCTGAATCCAAACTTTGCGATCACTGCTAATATAGAAAATTTAATGTTGTATACCTGATTGAATTTCTCCTGACTGGCAATGAGTAAAGAGAGATGAGTTATGTGCTACGTTTAATGGATGGCATATTGTGATTGGAAGCAAAATTGGAGACATTATCCTGAACACATAATAAACCTCAAACTGTGATGAAGGTTAACTATTTAAAGGGTTGAAGCTATTGGGGATTCTTTGTTCTTTCCCGTGTGAGTTTAATAGGATTCAAGCTAGGATCAATGAGAAGTTGACTAGATCAACCATCTTTACAGAAATTACTCGATTACATTTCAACCAATTCATTTGACTCTCAATTTTATCAAATTTCTTTTGGTTTTATCCATCATTTGGTGACATCTAACATTTCTAGAAAAAAAATATTGATTAGCGTAAGATAGACACATTTTTATACTGCTATTAATGTTCATTCACTTGCTTTTCTCGGTTCTATTCTACATTATAGCACCCTATTTCTTATGACTTTGCTACTTTACTTCCTTTGGTTCGGAGATTTGCTCTTTCCTTGTTTTCATTGATAGGGCACGATTTGAAGCGGAAATGGAGCGGAGCCGGAGCAAAATGGGAAGTTGGAGTCGAGGCCGGAAGCAAAACTGCAACTCCAGGCTCCCACACGGCCAGGCCGTGCGGGGCAGCATGACCCGTGCACCCCTCACTGAGAGGTGCACAGCCGGGGCATGCCATTTGGCACGGTTCGTGCTTTGGCCGTGCCATGGTGCCCAGTAACCACGGTCGGGCCGTGCCAACTTCATAGAAACCAGCACGGCCCGTGCCTTGGTTGTGCCAGCCTCGCCCAAAGGGGCATGGCTGGGCCATGCCATCCGGCACGGCCCTGCCTACCGGTCATGCCTTGGTTTCCAGGGCAAGGCACTGTCGGGTCATGCCTCCCTATAAAAGGGGGTTCTTCCCTTTAGAAGGGGATCTTTTGGCTAGGGCTTTGCCCTAGGGCCTTGGGGAAGGATCCTCCCCTCTAGGAGAGACCCTAGAGCCGCGCCTCCGCCTCCTCGACGTCGTCCACCTCCGAGCAAGAAGGACCTTCAAGAAGACCACGCTTCAAGATAAGTTTTCTCCTCCCTCTCTATCCTTACCTAGGGTTGTAGAAAACTTTATTTACTTTCTTCTTGTTGTGTCCCTTTTGCAATGGAGTATTTCTCCAATCTAGGATGTAGGGAGTACCTAGGATGTGATAATGTTGTATGAACTATGTATTTGTGCAATTTCTTATTTCAATGAAATGTTCATGCTTTATTCTGTTTGTATTATGTCTTGAATGTGCTTGTTGAAATGTGTGAACAATGAATACGTGTAGTTGTGAGGGTTTGGTCACCACATGGAGAGAGTGTCCGAGATCGTAAACCTGGGAGTCTTAGTGACAGGGGCTGCCTTTAACTGGACGTCTCAGGCATTACCTCGAAATAAAGGTCAATCCCTTGCAAGAGGTTAGCTAGCACCACCTAATGGCTTTCTCCTTATCCCGTGTTAGGAAGTGTTGAGCGTAACCTAGAGACGTATGACAGGGGAGCTCTCTGTCACAAGGGAAATCCTTTAACCGGACTCTCTAGGTTACCTCTTCTACTTAATGACATTGGATGCTCAAGGGGGAAGCACTCTGGTGCGCTTGCAGGGCTAACATCGGTACATAGTTAGGATCTCTACAAGGACATAGACATGGATATTAGGATATGAACAATACATAGGGCATCAACTAGCATTGTAGCGAAACCAAAATCCTAGATTCTACCTGTCCATCCCTTCCCCAAGGACCAAAGTCTTCTCTTCCCTTCTCTTCTTCTCTACCTCTTCCTCTCTCTCCTCTCCTCCCTCAAGCAAATTCTGTCACAATTAGCCCAGCGAAGTCTAGATAGCTTGTCTTGCCTAATTGACTAGTACTTAATCAACAGTCCTTGTGGATCAATATTTTTATTACTCGACGACGTTCCCGTGCACTTGCGGGATCGCCATCTAATATTCAATTTCTTGTTATTCTGCACTTTTCCTTTGGTCTTCGTGAGATGCCTGATTGCTTTAGAAATATTGGATTAACTTTTGCAGATACTGGTCCAACTTGAGCACACTATTGACCATTTTTGACAATCATAGTTTCACAGCCAAAGTCTCATTTAGATCTAAGATTTCGGTCCCCAATCGAAATGAGACACTGTTGGTGCCATGTCATGCATACTGACATGTTGTCTTGGAGGTACCAAGGAGGAAAGCAAAGAATTGGGCAACCTCATGGACGTCAGCACTCACATGTCTGCTAAAGGCACCTAGGAGAAAAAGAACCATAACATTCAACTCTCAGATGTCACACGACCTCGTCAACATTGTGGAGCCCTTGTGCGAACATTGCCTATCATCATGCTGCAATCTCGAGGTTGTTCCATGTGTCGATCAACAAGCAGAACAAGTTTCACCCATATTGCTTGACACAAGGAATGAGATTCCAATCCATATTTCAGTTAGATATACTATCCTACTATTAGCTCAATTATTTATGTATTCAAACCCAAATAGAAAACTAGAAACCACAGCTTGTATTGTCATTTCATCTTGTCTTAGAAACAATAACAATTGTATTTCCTTTCCAGATGACCAGGTCATTCTTTATTGACTAAACCATCCAGATCTTGCGGACATTGAATTGAATAAAAAGCACCAAATAAACCCTCAAACGTTCACATTTCTTAATTATTCTTTTCTCTGATTTTCATGAAAAACAAATTTGTGGGATATAGAGTCAAATAAATTGAGCATAATTGCATTAACAAATTGCTGACATGAGGTGACAAAAAGTCATGTCCAAGGGAGATTCAACTCAATAAATATTGAGGATGGAGGAATGCCTTTTTTTCTCAAGAAGCTTTCTTAAAATTCAAAAGATGTGTTTACCACAACACAGACTAAAATAAATGTTGAATAGGATATTTATCAGAACATTTTAAACTTAAGCATGTTTAATAATATTATGATCCATCATTTTCAATTTTGATTGTTAATCACTTAAAATATACAAAAAAAAAATGCAAATGTCCATGGTGCTCTTAATTTTATTGAAGCTATTGTTTGTCTAACTTGTCAATCAACATTTAAACTAACAATCAATAATGAATGAGAACAACAAACGAGAATGCTTCATGCATATGACTAATCCAATAAACTCAAGGTAATCATTGCTAGCTGCAATTACTTACAAATCAAATAATGAAGATGTTTTGTTATCTTTTAAGAATAAATTTATTATTTTCTACAATGCAATCAAGGTTTTGCCATATATTGTTCTGTCGTGGATTTGGGTTCTCAGACAGAACATCACTTAACATGCTCAACACGTGTCAAAATGCATCAGTATCAATCTGGATGGGTTTTAATCCTTAAATTATCTTCACTTAGCTTGTTTACTTCCATAAAAAATTATAACTATAGTAATTAATAGTCAAATGAGTTAAAAATTTAAAGAAACAAATTACAAATATATAACAAATAGAAATAATGATATATCTTATCAATATTCAATACTAATATTTGTGCATTGAATAGGGGCATCAATTCTTGTAGTATCTAAGTCAGATCAAGCCCATAATTTTCATAACCTAGATTAAATACTGCTCCTATGTTATTTGGTATTTAATATATTTTTTCTGTAAACCCTTCATATTTCTTCCTTCATCACTAGATGTTATACTTACATTTGAATAATTGGAACGGGAACAAACACTGGCAGATAAATACACAATCATGAAGCACTGATGTGACTGACCAATAAATAATGCTTCAAAACCATAATAATATGAAGAATATGAGTCTGATGAACTTCAACCATAATCAACCTCAGCTACACACTCCCTCCTATATTGATGATCATGAATTGTATTCATGGCCGAACAGAGGAAAGAGTGATGCTGTTGTATCTATTGAAACCTAATATATAAGATGCACTTGTTTGATAATTGGTTGAGACTTCCTATTGAAATCTCAAAGTGCATACAGAATTAAGGAAATTTGATACATGTAGCATCTAAATGTTCTTACCAATTTTGAAGACTTGTATTTGTTATTGTTCTGTTTAGAGCCAGAGGCCTTATCCTGAATCTTTCCATTTACAACTTCACAAATGGTGGGCAAATCAGCAATCATATCTAATAAAAGTTTTCTGCATCACAAAAACAAATAAAATTACTTTCGTGGTTCATACTGAATATAAATAAGAAAAAATGATGATCAGAAAATTTGAGAATTGGGTAGTATGTGATACCATAGGGTGGGACACAGAAATAACTAAGATAAACAAAAAAGGGCTATATATGAATTGACAAAAAAATTAACTTTTTGAGCAAGTAATTTTTGATTAAGACATACATGATATGAACCAAGGTTTAAAATCTCGACACGTACCAAGGTTTCGGTCTCAGACCTGAACGATATGGTTTCAATATCGTATCGTGCAGTGTCGATAAGGTTTCAGTATTTTTTTATTTATATATAGTAATTATTAGATAAATATGTTTATTGTGTATAATTTTAAAATAAATTGTATATTAATTTTATATAAATTCTCAATTATTTAACTTAGTATTATTAAAAAAATAATTAAATATAATTTTCTTTAAAGAATATTGATCTATCAATAACTCAAATTAAAATTGATATATCATAATATGTTATCTTACTAATACCAAAACGAGTGACGTGAATAGATAGAAGGATTGGTTCCTTGTAACACTCTACTTAGGTCGACTTTATAGTTCTCCAACGCCCAGATGAAATAATCATCCCATGACATGCAATATTGAAATTGATTTCTCCACATGCCCATCAGTGTATCTCGATTCATCACTGGAAGTTGGATTTGAACTGACACCACTAAAATCAGAATGAGTACAAGCACAGGATCAGCATAAACATACATCCCCAAGCTCTGGTATGATGGATCACCAAAATGATGCATCAGAGTTACAATAAGAAGGCTGAAAGTATGATGAACTTCGACTAGAATCAATCTTAGCTAAACTCACCTGCATATCTTGATAATTATGAACTTTCTTTGATTTATCACCCTTATATTGATGTTGATATTGAATAGTTCTAACTCCATGATCATAATCTTGAGTTGCATGTGTGTAATTTGTCTGACATGTCCATGGCTCTGATGCTGGAGTAAGAGAAACATAAATTTTACCACCAAATGCATCACCACTGTCATCACTTTCGTGAGTACTGCACTGCTATCAACATCACTATCCTCATTTTGAACTTCTCATCGGACTACAGTGTCAGAAGGTGATGATGTTTCATCACTGTCATCATATTCTTGCTCATCAATTGAATCGAGTGGATTTTCACTAATTCTTAATTGACCCCTTCCGTAAAAGCAGGAAATTTATCTAATTCTTTCTTTTTAGTAAAAATTACAAGAGCTTTGCTTTGCTTTTGCCTTTATCTATGAATTTTGGTTGGGTTTGGGATTGGGATGTTTGAGAACGTCTAGACCGAGATCCAAAAAATCGAAATTCTTGATCAAAAAGCTTCATCATCTTCTTCTTCCTCACCGATATCTCCTCTAGCTTGTATTTTTCAATCAGTTAAGTAAGAAATTGAGATGGTCATGATGGGTCTCCTGCTTCATCAAATAATGGATTCTCAACCTCAACAGTGCTCTACCAATCCATCACTGGATCATTCTCAGTTTGGACAAATTTAATATCAAATGGGTCTACATCATCAGACTCTTGCTCTTTCTTCTCTTCTGTTATTGCTCTTAGTTGAAGACGTATATTATAATTAACGTAGATAATCTTCTCTAAGCGATAAGAAAGACGATTTCGTACTTTCGTATGAATGAAAGAGAAAGTTGACTAATTTCTTTCACAACCATTTGAAGACGTTGTCTGTGAGAGAATTATCCTTTATATTGTAACCACCCTTCAACTGTAAGATAAATAAGAACAAAATTAAAATAGTATATTTGCTAATAATATTTAGTAATAATTTTTATTATATTTACCAACATCTATTTTATATATGCATGACACTACAATAGGATCGCTAAAAGAATCATATGTCTCTCGAAATAATCGACTTTCATTAATAGTCTCAGCAATTGATTCTCTATTTATTTGTAATCTTGATATTATATTTGTCAGGGTCAATAATAAATCATCATTTGTGTAAAGATTATAATAATATTGATATGTTGAATTGAGATAATAACTTACATAATTAAAACATATATAATTATTAATAACAATATTAAAAATTCTTTATCATTAAAAAATACGTACCTATCAAATGAATATATTTTCCCATTTGGTTGTTTCATCTTATAGTGATTATATCAATGTAAATTGATACTTGATTGGTGATTGTAGACATCTCTTAATTTCCTCTTTTTCTTCATGAATTAGGTGGTAAATGTTGCCTATTTGTGTTTCTTATCCATATCGATTTTACGTAGAACAACGTATAAGAGTTCTATTGCTATAAGAATATCTGCGATATAGTC